>PVJH01009246.1:65827-80304 GCA_004026705.1 Nesogale talazaci | reverse complement strand
AGCTGGGACTCCGACCAGGACTCTCCATCTCCAAACACGGCCTTTCCTTCTTCCTTTCATTATTTCTTCCGGGAAAGCTCTGCGCTGAACTCCAGGATAGAGGCAAATAAATAAGAAACATATGGAGCCTTTCTGACTAGAGTTAAATTCGGTGAGTGAGACCAACAGTGAATAAATAATCATTGAATGAATCATAGGCATAAATAATAGATCAAATAATGAATTCATTAAAATGGCGATAAATGCAGGGTGTGCTTTAAGAGTAGGCAGTGAAGCTAGCCAGTGAAAAGCTTGTCTTTCTCCCACCTGCTTGCCTGACTCCACTTACCATCTTTTAAGGTTCAGTACATGGTCACACCTCTAAACCCTTTTGTGAGTCTCCGCTCTCCCCTCTCCCTTTTTCTCTACTGCAGTAGAGGTAAAGGGAGAGCTACAGGTGTCAGCAATAGGCTGGATCTAGCTCATGAGCAAAAGTAAGACCTCAAGGCTGACTCAAAGATTTCTGGCTTGAAAAATGAGGAAACTGTAGTTTTTCTTTACTGAGGGGGGCGGGGGGGATTCTGCCGTTAGAGTCAGTCTATGGGCAGGAAATCCAGGAGTTCAATTGGAACGGGTCAAGACATCTACTGAACATTCAAGTAGCACAGATGAGTAGTCGTCCGAACAAGTGAATCTGGAGACTGGGAGATGAGACCTGCCTAAAAGTATATCCTGAGAATTGCCCTCGTGTGAAGCTTTGCTTGAAAGGGCCCATAGGGTTTTCAGTGAGATTGCTGACCTGCTACGTCCCAATAGTGGGTGAGAAGGAGGAAATGCTGCAAGACGGAGGAAGAACAACCAAGGAAGCTGAAGAAGCCAAAAGAATGTGGTGTCCGGGAACTTATGCAGAAATCTGTCAAAGAGAACTGTGCCAAATTTGAATTCGGCAGTCTGGAATGAAGGATGTGAATCGATCATTTGATTTAATAGTGTGCAAGATTTTTTGTTTTGTTTTGACTATTACTTTCTATTTAGATAGAGAGTTTTATATTATCATTTTTAGTGACTGTCCAATTCTCCAGAAGGTGAAGTTTGAGCAATCATTTTATTATGTGGAAATAACCAATGATTTCATTACAGGCTCTTGGTGGCTTTTAATTTTCCATTAGGAGGAACAAACCCCAAAACAAATACCAAGCTCACTGTCATGGGCCTGGTTCCAACTCAGAGTGAGCCTGCAGACAGGACAGGGGACCATATTTGTCAGACCATAAGACACATCTCCCCCCCCAAAAAAATGTGGGGGTAAAGTGAGGGTGTGTCTTATGGTCCAAAGGTGTGGTATCCCAGAATATTTGTTGATGATCCCATGAGCCTGCTCACTGTCCACTGCTGTTTGCAGGCTGTGGATTGCCGTGTGTTCGGGGGAAGTCCCGCCTCCTGGAGGTTCAATGTCAGTCGGGTCACATGATTGGCACAGTGCCCGTCTCCCCTCATTTGTTCATGAAAGCAATGATGGTTCTTAATGCCACTGTTGAGTTTGCGATGTTACATATTGCTGCATTTTGCTTTATTTTAACAAATATTTAATATACTGGTACTATTTGGTTCAGAATATTTTTTGTTTTCCTGCTCTACAAACTGGGTGTGTCTTATAATCTGAAAAATATGGTAGCTCTGCCCCCATGGGTTTCCAAGACTGGAACTCTTCATGGGAGTAGAAAGCCTGTCTTTCTCCCACTGAGCAGCTGGTGGATTTGAACTGCTGGCCTGGTGGTTAGCAGCCAATGCATAGTCATAGGAATAAGGGTACCCAAAACACTAATTCATAATATATAATATTCTGCCATTTTTAATGATGTGTTTCCTGAGGGCATACTTCAGAATTAAAAGTCTCAGGTCAAAGAATAGTGAAATTCTATTTTCCTGATCGCCTGTACCATGCATATGTTCTCCTCAGGCACCCCCAACATGATCAACTCTGGAAAAAGCTCAAGCATTTTGATGAGGGAAAATGAGCATCTTGCTTGAGTTTTAATCTACATTTTTTCCATTGTATAAAAAACTTTAAAATAAGTGGACCTTGACCATGGCCATATTTGGACTAAGTTTCATAAACTCAATATCTTATTTCAAGGAATGCATCCTGACAACACGGGCATACCTTTATGAACAGGGAGAATCAGAGCGGCCACATGCACACAGATGCTGATGACTGACTGAGGCTAGGACACATCTTTATTGTACTCCAGTTGAAGGGCAATGCAAGTTATGGCAATGAGTCAAATATAATAATAACTTCTATTTGGGTCAGGCTTTACCAGCTGAAAAGGGAGCATAGAAGAGCGCGTACAAGACTTTGCTTTTCAATTAGAGCAGAAAGAGAGGCAACCGTGCCCATGAAGGATGAGTGTGTAGACAAAATATACTTAATACAACAATGTTTCGCTTCACATTATCTTCTCCCTCCAGTATCTTCATGTTAAGAAATTTATATTAAAGTGCACAGTAACTCCGAAGCAAAGTACTCTGGGTTTTCTTTTGAGAAACTGATTTGGGAGAGATTTGGTCTGATTTCATGTTGAGGTGTATAATGCAATTATTTATTAACTCTTTTGCATACCACAGGCAGTAAGGCAGTGGGGAAAACGTAAAAGATTGTGTGTGGTGTGTTTATGTGTTCTTTGATTTCTCGTGTCTGTCACTTTAAATGACTCTGGGCTCGATTTGTGTGGAGTGCTGCACGGTTCTGTTGAGTGATGGCTGCATCTGCAGAGGCTGGATGATTTTCTAGAACTTGATGCCCTGTTCAGCACAGAGCTGTAACATCGGAGCAGTGCCCTGCTGGTTGATTCTGTCTCTATTTAGAATTGATTTCACATTAAAATGCGTCTCTCTTTCTCTTCAAAAATAGCCCAGATGGAAAATGGATTAAAGTGCCCTTTTTTTTAAGTGAGAAAATGGCTATCCCAGATGCCACAATATTTCTCTTTGGGAACATTGCATAATAAAGAGAGGTTAAATCAACACAAGATCTCTGCGGTGCTCTTGTACATTATCTGTGCTTGTCACTAGGGAAAAGTGTGAACAATTGTTGTAGAACAGCAGCCTCGTTAAGAGAGTTTGAAAATTGCCAGGAAAAGCAAGACATCCGAGAATAAAATTTTAGGATTCACACGAAAAAAGGAAGAGAGAAAAGACGAGTGCTAATGATGCACTAAAGAACAAAAGAAAGTCAAGTTTGACTGGACAATAAAAATTTAAAAAGTTTGAAGCCCACGCCTTGCTCTTCAACAGCATAACTCCATATGGTAGAAGTCAATGCTCTTTATATTAATCTATAATTCCACTGTAGGCTTCATTTTAAAAATTAAGGACTGGCGTGAACTTAAATAATTCTAACGTTGATGGAGAAAAATGCACATCTAAGAAGACTAAGGAGAGGACGTTGCTTGCAGAACAAAAGGAGCTCCCCCCAGTGCTAAGATGCGCAGCTACAATAATACCCATGGCATCACACTGGTATGTAAACAAATTGACTTTCAATGGACCATAATAGAGACACCAGAAGCACATCCTACCTAGGATATAGGGGAATTCCGTGGGTCATCAAGGGGCATTGCAGACTGGATAGGTAAAGGGTAGCTTGCATTCCTGAGTCTAGTTCATTTGGGTATTGGTGAATCTGGGAGCAGGGAGTGGTGTTGAAGTCCTACCTCCCTTCTGACACGAAAATAAGTTGCAGGTGTGAAATGTAAACAGTAAAACGAAGCAAACATTTTCAGAAAAGGAATTTTATCTAGAGTCGAGGAAGCTCTTCTATGCAGCAGCTACAACAGAAAACCCAACCCTGATGAAATTCTTTATCAATTTTCACACTTTTCTCAAACATTCTCAATAGGACTCCTGGCAACAAACTAATCAGATTTGTAACCAACATGATCAAGGAACAAAGAGCTTGTAGATGGAAAATAACAGCGCGGTGGCCTTGTGGGTTACATGTCGCCCTGCTGACCAAACGTGGTCATGAACACATGAAGGGTGACAGGGCACGTTAAAAGCACACCCTTCACTCTGTGTAAGAGATGGGCTGTGCTTCACTGCAGCGGCCATACTGAAATCACAGTGTGGTAAAAACAAGTGGTTGCCTGCAAGGATGGGCTCAGATATAACCATTGTGAGGCTGGAACTTCCTGAGCAGTGCTTCCCTCAGTAGTGCAGAGGGTTACCATGGGCAGAACTGACTCTTTAGCCTTTAAAATCACCACCCCACCTCCACCAACTTGTTTCTTAAATGTGTGTCTGTGGGGGTGAGGGGACGAGCTTGAGAAGTCTGTGTCAGAGCTCTGTGGGTGACAACGATTGACTATAGGTGTGTGCGCAGGGGAGTGACATCCCTGGTCTGGGTTAGGTCTAAGAAGGTTCAGAGAGTAGACCACCCAGGCTGGTGGGGCCAGGATAGGTGGTTGGAGCTCAGCCCGAGAAAGTTCTCAGAATAGCTTTACTGAATGGACTCATTTTGGATCACGAAGCCCGAAGTACATAGTCCAATATTCCTTGTTTGATCCCAGACTTTCTGGCAGAACATGAGGCATCTTCCACAGCCCCTTAAACCTGAGAACCAGAGTTCTCACACATAAACTCCATGCCAGTACCTGGTGGAGTGATCTTTTAATGGCTTTAATCCTACTCTTGTATTACTGTGACTGTTTTAATTTTCAAGATTTTTATTTTAGGATTTTTTTTTTAAAGATTCACTTAAAATAAATAAAAACTAGCTGGTTTGCCTAGCCCTGGTCCTATGTCCATTTCATGAGTTTAAAATGTTAGATTTTTTCAAGTATGTATGAATATAATAAAAGCTATCAAAATAAAATTTATTTTTGTACCGGGAAATGTCTTTTCACACACTACTGGTAGTACAACTACTGTCGTCTGGGAACTTCTGTATTGGACAAAGAGTCAGGAACAGAAAACTGCAAAGGGGGCAAGAGGCTTAGACCGGGACCCCCTGCCGACCGAGTAGCACTATGGGGGAGAGTAGGGCCCACCTAAAGCACTGCAGCCGAAGTCCAAGGGCAAAACGGCCTGCGTGGTACTCTTCTCCATCCATCACCGAAGGGATCGTCTCTGTGTCCTGCACAATGACAGCCATCTCACTGTCACGCTTCCCCAGCATGCTGCGGTCGTTTATATTGGCAGAGCCTGTAAGGAGAAAGAGTGGAACTGAGCAACCTTCTCATGGGGCAGAGACTGCGGTCGTGCTTCTTGCTCCGTTCTTCCCCTCTGCGGACACCCTGGTCTGGGGTGAGCTACCAAGGGAAGATGATTTTCAGAGAAACGAGAGCCCCCTGACTGCATGGGTGAACCCTTGTTAGTCCAAGATGGGCAGGGTGATTTCATTCTTTCTACCAGTCTCTGGCTTAGGAATACTGAAGGACATCTAGAAGTGGAGGCATGAAAGAAAGTCTATTGGGGACCCTTGAGAAACGGTTCCTCCCTGGGTGACAAGGGATATAAGAAAGGAATGCTCTCTCCTCTGGCCTGTGTCGACTTGGGCTTGAGCGGTTGGCTGAGGACAGAATGGGTGGAGTTGCTGCACCTGTTTTGCTGTCCCCCCAGAGCCCTGGAGCACAGGGATTACGTGCTCCACTGGTCACTGAAAGGGAGAAATGCTGTGGCCCTGTGCATGACGAAGTTACAACCATGGCAACCCTACGCGGCTGTTCTCCCCTCTCCTGCAGCGTCACTGTGCGTTGGAATCACTTAGACAAACGGTCTGTTTGGTTAGAAGCACAACCAGATAAGCCAACAATGGCAGAGAGGTAAGAAGACAGAGTCTAGGCCTTCAAGCCACGGAACTCGCAAAGCCGGGGACTTCCCTACTGTCTATTAGGTGAGAACGGACATTTTCCTTATTCTTTCTCATACTTCCAACCGAGTGTCTGTTTTGAAGTTCAAAGGATTCCAACCATTAAGAGTCATCAACTGCTTAAAAAGACAGGGAGAAAACGCTCACTGGTGGGGAGATGACTTTGCTTTTAGATGAAAGGCTAGGCCTCTCTGTAGATTTTGCTCCAGACTCATATAAATATGGATGTCGAAACTCACAAGAAGCTTCACGACTGAGTCTAATCTCAAACTCGGATTTCCGTTCCCTGGCTCCACTTGTGTGGCCTGCCCACAGCTGCTGTAGCAACATCCCTCCATTCTGTATGTAACCCTAAGGAGATGGGGGTGTTTGACTTTCCTATGAGAAGGGCATTGTGTTCATTAGCTGGCCCTGTGTTTTCTGCAGTTCTCTGTTATGTGTGTGGAAACCTCATGATGCTCCTACTCTCATCACCACAGACTCGCTCTTCTGGAGGTGTCTAATCGAGGATTGCAGGGCCTTGACTCATCCTATCTTCTTAGTGTCCCACTCACTCTAGCACACCCTTCACTTTTCCTGAAGAAAACGGGACCTCTGGTTGATCTCTGTGACACTGACAACCACAGATGAAAGGTCATAGAAACCCTGTAATCAGGCCAAATGGCAGTGTTTTGTGCCTTCGGAGAAGTTGTCTTTTCCAAAAAAGTCGAATGTGAGTGGTCGCGACAGTGTAAAGAGGGTGTAGGTAGCCCTGGGTAACAGAATGAAGCATCCAGCAGATATTTGGGAGTGCTATTGCTTTGTTGTACACGGCTTTGAAATCCTTTGCAATAGTAGCAATGAGTCACCTTTATTACATTTACATTTATTTTGGTTTTAGAATAATTTACAGTCACAGCTTTGAGCTTGACACTCGTTTCTAACATTATTTGAGCTTCATTGAGGGTCGCTCAGCTTTCATTCAATCTTTTGTGCAAAGAGATAATAATGTGATGGGCACAGTGATCTACATATAACACCCAACAGAAAAGGGGGTAAAGGGAGACGTCGGATAGCACAGGACATGAAAAAAAAATGACAGTTTATAAATTATCAAGGATCCATGAAGAAGAGACAGTGGGGAAGGGAGGGAAAAATGAGGAGCTGATACCAAGGGCTCAAGTACAAAGAAAATGTTTTAAGAAGTATGAGGGCAACAAATGTACAAATGGGCTTGACACAATGGATGGATGTATGGATGGATTGTGACAAGAGTCACCCCAAAAATGATTTAAAAAATAATAATGTGGTTGATTAGGAAATTTACTAAGATCATGTCAAAGCATTGACTAACCTACCAACTCTTCACCAAGCCCCCAAACCCAAACTCACTGCCAGAGAGTCAATACCGAGTCATCGTGACTCTGTAGGGGAAGGTAGAACTATCCCTGTGGGTTTCTAAGATGAACTCGACTGGAGTAGAAAGCCCACCATTCTTTCAAGGAGTGACTTGTGGTTTCGAACAGCTGACCTTGCAGCTAGCAGCCCAATGTGTAACGACACCACCAGAGCTCCCGAGAGAGCACGAGAGGGACAATCTGCTGGGTGGCAGCATTTGTATAGAAGAAGTTCCATCTCTGGGTTACTCACCCCATCCAGGGGCCTGAGCTAAACTGAAGCAAGCAGCATTCCCATAGCTTTCCTCCTGGGCTTCCCGGCACGCCTGGTCTGGGGGGAGCCTGCTATCAGGCTTCCTTGGGCTGGGGAGACCCTACGGCTGTGCTCACTCTCAGGACAAGGGATGTGAGGCAGACGGAGGAGCCCCCTCCACATCACACACACTGTCAAAGGGCCCCAGCCTCACTCCTCCATGGTGGGCTCTGTGCTCTTACAGGAAGGACGACACTCCTGACCGTCTCTGTGGAAATTCCTAGCAGAAGGTTTGACTCTTCTACTGCAAGGACTGATCTAGCGTCCCTCAGCTGTGTTGGATAGGTGAGTGGGTCGACTACTTAATCGGAAGCGGTGAGAAAAATTTAGGTGAATTATGAGATGCTGTTGACTGCAAATGTCACCTACTTTCTTATCGCTCTACATTCTTTTCTTTGAAAAAACAAGTTCAGACCAGCCAGGTAGAGCAGCACCTCATTTCCTGTACCCGTGAGGCTGCAGAGAGAGCGAGGGTCATGCACTGATCTGGACCGTGAGCTCCTCATGGGACAGCATTAGGACAACCAGGCGGGTTTGACCTTTTCCTCTATGCTCCCTTCCCATGGGCACCGTGCATAGCAAATATGCATTGTAACTAATCAAGTATCGTGGTAACCGAGATTCCTCATTCTTATGACGCCGTTTGAATGTTAATCTTAAACATGAACATTTGGAGAGAATGAACTTTTCTAAGACTGTCAAAAGAGAACTTTAAAAAAAGTTGTAAGAGGAAGCAAATGTGTATCAGTTGCGTGGGTGTGTGATGCCAGCAGCGATGAGGTGAGCATGCACATAGGAGGTTGACAGCCAGGCCCGCATCCCAGTAGCCCTCCTCTCCTGTGCCCTCCCGTCCCCTCCCATCCATCTCCCACCCCAAGAAGGACCCTTTCTATTGACATTTGCATTCAACATGCTTTACAACCTTTTCTAAACCAAGATTAGCTTTTCTTGATTCCTTTTAAAATTCATATTAAGTGAAACAATGTAAAAGCTGATCTTTGGAGATTTGCTTCTTTCATTCAGTATCACGTCTTTGGGGGTTTTCTGCTTTGATGTGTGTAATTATAGCACACTTATTTTCCTCAAAGGAACACACCAAAATGGATTTATTCCTTGTACCATTGTCAATGGTACGGGTGGCTTCCACAGTTTTGCTGCGAGGCCCAATTCTGTTCTACACAGTTGAATACGTGCTTGCTGGCACAGACACATAAGAATTTTGTCTAGGAAGAGAATTGGAGGTTGCAGGGTGTATGACTTTATCAGGCAAGGTCATACTGCTTTTCAAAGTAGCTGCACCAAATTATATTCCCGCTGTAAATAGACACTGTCATTGCTGTGTGCCATTTAGTTGATTCTGACTCATAACAATCTTCTAGGATAAAGTAGAACTGTCCCCCCAGGGTGCCTTAGCTGATCATTTTGATGGGAGTAGATGTCCAGGTTTAGACCGTCAACCTTTTGGTCACCAGCTGAGTGGTCCTTTCAAGACGTAGCTTAATTTTTAAACATTTGCTACTCAGGTATTTCTAAACACTGTAGTCTCATTATCACAATAATAAAAATGAAACAAGTTGCATACATTTATGTGTGTATGTGTGTACATTTATGTGTGCATACATTTAGGCCATGTGTATGTTTTCTCACAAAATCCCTATACAAGTCCTTTGTCCATTTTCCTGTAGATGCTTGTTGGTCTTCTCTTATTGGTTTGCAGGGATGCTTTATTAGTTTTATAAAAACATAATGATACATTTTTAAACCACTAAGATTGTTTTGACCCTCACCAGAAATAGAATACAAAGGAATCAAGCTGGCCACATCTATGGAAAAAGATGAGAGAGAAACTCAATATTAACAGTCAGAACAAGGCCACAGGCCACTAAGGAACAGGACAGCACTCACTGTTCTCAGTTTCCTGACTTACCTTCTTATTATTTTTAATGGTGCCTTTTAATGACTAAGCAAGGTAAAGACACGGCTTTTTGCTTCTGTAAAGGGTTGCAGGCCAAGTAATCCACAGGGGCAGTTCTATAGCATGTGTCCTATAGGGTCCCCATGAGTCGGAATCAACTCTATGACAAGAAGTTTTTGTTGTTGTTGCTTTTTAAGTGAATAAAGTTGTGAACATTAAGGCAGTTGAATTTATCAATCTTTTAGATTGTGTATCTTGTTTAAGAATTTATTAATCCTCTGTGAGACTTTAAGAATGCCCACATACTTATTCCTGAAATCTTTGAATATGCTAGGTTACCTGGCAAGGGTATTTACAGTCATAGATAGAATTAAAGCTGTTGGTCAGGTGAGCTTAAAGGATAGTATCTTGGACTATCCAAGTGGACCTGATATCACCACAAGGACCCTTAAGAGAAGAGAGAGCCTCCTTTTGGATGTGCTTAGAGAAATGGGTTGGCAGAAGATTTAGCAAGACATAATGTTGCTGGTTTTGGAGATGGGAAAGCAGGGCCAAAGCCCATGGAACATAGGCAGTTTCTAGAGGCAGAGGCTCTCATATCCATTGCCAATGAGTGATTTCCAATTTGTAGGGATGCAATAGGACAGAGTAGAACTGACTCATCAACTGCTTCCAAAGCTGTGAGTCTTATGTAAGGGGATGGCAGACTATTGGGTACGTTTAAACCGTAGCACTCATCTTTCAGTTAGGAGCTGACAACTGAACCACAGGACTACTGGAGCTTCTGAATTCACCCCTAGAGCCTTAAAAAGAAGCAAAGCCCTGTCAACACACGGGGCGTCTGTGCTGAACCTCTGCCCTGCCTAACTGTAAGAAAATCATGATAGATGTGTAAGCCACTACGATGATTTTAAACATCACCAGATGGCATACACAGGAATCACACTATCTCCATCTATGGAAAGAGAGGAGAGAGAAACTCATTATCAACAGTCAGAAGAAGGCCAAAGGAACAGGGGAACAAGACAGCAATTGCTCAAAGACAAGTTCAAGCTGAGGCTGAAATAAATTGAAGAAACTCCAAGTGCATCTAAATTTAAAATTAGTTTATCATCTTTCTGCCCTCTTCGTTTTTCATTTCCTCTGATTTCCATCTTCCCTTGAATCTCACAAAAAGTTCTGGCTCTCATTCCACACAAAAAGTTGCAAAGTTGAGTGTGTATGGGTACGTGTGGGTGTGTGAGGTGACTCTTTGATGCGCTTTCATATTCTTGTTTCAGCCAAACCCATAATGCAGTAGTCTCTTCATATTTCTTTCCCACTTGTTGCAATATTTTTCTCCACATTAAAGCTTAAGCAAAGAGGCGATGCCATCTTTTGCTTGCCCGTTTCTCACGTGGCACTGAAACAGATAGAAGGCTTAAGGAATCGCTTGAGTTTGTGGGGGGGGCACATGGATATCACCCCCAAGATTTTCTCTCTCTGTAGCTGGTGCACTGGGAACTAGGATGCTGGGCTTTCAGTTATTTGTAAGTTTATTCTGACCCACAGAAGTAAGTGATCCTTACACAAAGAGTGGCTCTGATTTGTTTTTATTTATTTAAGGAACATCCATCTTAGTCTAGTGGAATTCAAGTCTAAAAAATGGATCAGATAAAAACTAAATTTGATACCAGAGTTCATGATGCACAGGGCCATGTATGGTAATATATATTGAAGCTATATACCAGAGATTTTCAATGAGAGGAAACAAATGACTTCCTTAGAAGGGAAAAATAAAGATAAACAATGACTCATTTTTCTTAAGTCAGTTATTCTAGAGTACGTTTGTCACGTTAGACAAACCAGTCAGAATTTATCTCAGCCTTCTTTAAAAAGGTTCTAAATGTCTTGTTTAGTACTTTTAAGAACCGGTTTATCCCCTGTAAAATTAACTTCTGAAACTATTCTCAAAGAATCTGAAACATTTTTCTCTGTTATAATGCAAACAGGGATGCATACCCACTTACTCGTAAAGCTTCCATGGTGATAGAAACCTCCCCCCTCCTGCCCCCCGCACCTTTGAATTTGAGGGGGTAAGAGATATGGGTAGGTGGAGCCTGTCTTCAATCACACCGATCTTGAGAAAGAGAAGAAGAAAATCAGATTCTAAAGACTAACAAATCTGACCTCTTCACACTCCCAAGCCACATCTCCAGTCTCTGAGACAGGCTAAGAAATGTGTTCAGAACCAATCACTGCTGGCTCAAAATACCAGGCAGCCTTTCTGGAAAATAATTCAATTAAACTTAGCAATCATATTTCACTGTTAGCTCTGCTTCTGAAAACTGCTTTGCACATACACTCTCAGTGCAGCAAAGCAGGCTGGAAGACAAAATGCTCTTTGAAAAGGAAATTGGTTTATCCATCCATTTTTACTCCAAGGGTTCTGAAATCTTGCTGAAGAGATCAAATTAAATATACCATATAACCTCAAGTATAAACTGATTCGAATACCAGACGAGGCCCCTAATTTTACAACAAAAACATTTTAAAATGTGCTGAAAATCTTGGCTTATCCACAAGTATATATGGTTCTTGGCTTTTTGTTTATTTTTGTGTTTCAACAAACATCAGTATTTTAAATTTCTGTTGTCATGGTCAAAATTATTATCAAAAATATTCTGAGGTATGGCTTCTGGAGAGCCAGGCATAATAACTTGATGGAAATGAGACCTTTGATCAAAATGTTTTTTGTCTTGTTCTATGGAGTGTATAATTCCCCCCTCCCAAACACACACACACACATACCCGCTTTCCAAGTGTTGATCCCTATATGACAAGAGGATTGTCCTGTCCTCAAAGGATATCTCATTATTTTTGTCTACACATACTTGGCACAAGTTTCAGTACTCCTTTCTTTTAAATTATGCTGTAGATGAGACACTATCATTACTGTCATATGAGTTATTATTATTTTTTTCAAGTGGAGAATAGAGATAGAAAAGGCATATTTAAAGCGTGCATGCATGCACACACTTGGGCGTGTACACACACACAAAAAACTTTCAGGATATATCTGGAAAATTTAGTTTCTAAGAGAATAGGAAGCCCCTTATTTAAATCAGATGACTAGAATTCCCAATTCATATCACAACTCTAATATCACACTCATTCCAGCAACACACTCCATCATCCTGTGGGTTATTCTTCTTCTCTTTCTTTTGGTGTTAGGCTAGCCCAGCCCTGGAAGGAAACACAATGCTGTAATGAGAAAACGAAGGCTTCTATGTGTCTGAAAGAAGGAAGCTCCACGTGAACCCTGTCTTGTCAAGTTGATCTTGTCTTGGTAGAATGCCCAAGCAGACTCTTCTGAACCTGTCAATGGGCATAGGCCATTGGAAACTTTAAGAATACACTTTATGATGAATACATGCTCTCTCCCTGTCCCCAGGAACCCTAGTGGCAATGCGTTCTGCAGATACGCTGGGCTGCCAACCACAAGGTGAGCCTTTGACTCCGCCAGGGGACAGAGAGAGTAGGCTTTCTGTTCTCTGAACGATTCACAGCCTTGGAAACCTACAGCTACACTTCTATCCCATCCTCTAAGCTCACTGTGAGTCACGAATGACCGAGAGGGTCCCGAGTTTTGTTTTATCTGATGCTACCTAAAGCTGGCCTGCATTACATCCCGATGTAAACATAGACATTAGGTGTGTCTTGCATAGTTTCAGATCTGTGGTACTAGTTATGTCCATGAGATATAAACATAGACGATTGTCCCCAAGGCATTGATTTATGATGTACCCTCTGTCCTCCTCATGCCCAGAAGCTAGGTGCTCGGAGTCAAACTATACATAAAAGAATAACAAGGAAAGCAGACTAATGATTGGCTGCCTGGGTTATGCTGCTGCCTCCTGGTATTGTAATACTGCACAAAAGCAGCTGGTGACTCAGCCCTTGTTTCTTGACAAATGAAAACAGGGGTTGGGAAGGATGTAAGAGAAAACGGCTGCTTCAGAAATGTGTGATTCCATTATTGCCCTTGCCACGACAGAGGGGATGTGGTAAGAATCACAAGAAAGGTTTTCACTGAGGTTAAAGTTCCAAGCCCTCCCAGCTTACCTATGATGACGGTGTCATCGTCAGCAATGAGCAGCTTGCTGTGCACGTAGATGAGCTCGGTGACGAGGTTGCCTTCGAGCTCTGCGTGGGTTCTGAGGCCACAGAAGGATATGTAGTTGATCCACTGGTTGCCAACTGTTCATTGAGAAAGCGAAAACCACATCGTGCTTTTAAATCCACATACCCCATCTCCATCAAAGTACATTCAGTTTTAGAGTGCAGAACAAACATGCTACTTAAATAGCTTCTTAAGGACAGGATGTGTTTCATATGTATGGATGATGTCTAATTTCAGCATTCCCCCTAGACCTATTTGTGCTGTCTAGAAAGTTGTATATAGGTAAGCCAGCTGGAGATCTACCTTTTTCTAATCATCAAACGCTTTCTAAGCCTTAAGCCATGAAGACCCTCCACCTATGAACATGTTACTTCAGTGACCTGGAAGGTGATCCTTGAAGAATGATGACAATTGCTAAGAAACAGTGGACAAGCCAAGATCCAGGGCAGCATTGGCATTTGTCCTGCCTGGCACCTACTGCCATGTAAACCCAATGCAAGATGTGTGCCCAGACTGCCAACTGCACACAGATTTGTTAGGACCGTCAGCCCCAAAGAGCAGTTAAAATTTACAGACATGGAGTCAATAAAAATGTTGGGCATTTAAAAGCTTTCCTCTTCCTCCTCCTCCATCATGAACATAAGGAAATGCGAGACTTCTCATGGCATGTGACTTGGGTGAACTCTTTTCAGAGAAAGTAATATTATGCTTGTATGAGACAGGTGAAGATACATTCCATACCATTGTCACTGGCATAAGAGTGGTTATCTCAGAATTTTATAGTCCCTCTTCCACAGAGCAGTAGTCCCAGAAAAGTCAAGTCTGATACTGAGACTAACTGGTTGGGGGGGGGGGGGGGG
>PVJH01009246.1:0-65727 GCA_004026705.1 Nesogale talazaci | reverse complement strand
TTTATTGGGGCTCTTATAGCTATTATAACATTCCATACATTATTCATATCAAGCACATTTGCACACATGCTGCCACATTCATTTCCAAACATTTTACATTTGAGCCCTTGGTATAAGCTCCTCCTTGCCCCTCCCCCCATTTTTAAAAAAAAATTTATTGGGGGCTCTTACAGCCACTACAACATTCAGTACAGCATTTGTATCAAGCACATTTGCACACATGTTTCCACATACATTTCCCAACATACATTTTCCACTTGAGCCCTTGGTACAAGCTCCTCTTAAAAAAAAAACAACAAAAAAGCCCCTCCCCTTTCCCCTCCCTCCTTTTTAAAAATGAATCATTTTATTGGGGGACCCATACAACTCCCATCACAATCCCTAACAACATCAGTTGTTTGCAGGTCACTTTTACACACCCATTGCCATCATCACTCTCAAAACATTCTCCCTCCCTCCAGGCCCCCATTATCAGCTTCCTATATTACCCTTCCTCCCCCCCCCTTCCCCTTGAACCTTTAGTAATTTACAAATTATTTTTTCATCCTTTACACTGTACAATGTGTCCCAACACTCGCTTCCCTGTTGTCCATGTCCCAGAGAGGAGGCTACGTGTAGATCCCTGAAGTTGGTTCTCCCTTTCTATTCCTCCATCCCTCCACCCTCCTGGTATTACCACTCCTATTACTAGTCTTGATGGATCATCTATCCTAAGTTTCCCATGTTTCCAACTTCACCGTACATTCATTATTTCTATTAAGTTTATGAGCCTGTAAAGGAAATTCAGTCATAGGTTATGTACAGAGATTTCTCCACAAAGAGGTTACCATACTTCGCATATATGAAAAAGCTGGGAGCTGTGTTGGCCAAATGTTGAGTTGAAGGTGTAAGATGCATTTTTGCAAAGGCTCATGTCAATAAGATGTTTACAAATCTTTTTTCCACCTGTGGGTTATCCCGGTTCTTCATCTAAGGCAAGACCTCCTTTAAAAATCTTCTCTGATCCAGAAGAGCATTTCCACTTTTAAACCCTTCGACACCCACTCAAGTTCTGGGAAAAAAATATTTCTAATAGAATGTATAATACATAATTTTGTTAATACTTTTCTAATCCTTCTTTTTCCCTACTGTACTGAAATGCACAGAAAGGAGATATTATATATTTTGTATCCTCAGTCACTGCATGGTGCTAAAGAAAAAGATGAGTGAGTGAGTAATTAAGTACATATTCAGTTCATGGCTAATATTTTACCTTTTGGTTATTCTGTGTAATCTACTTTCCTGCAGCTGGTAATGACCTAGTGTCAAAAAAAATTTTAAGACATGAAGCAGCTTTTTACTGGAATCAGTTAAAAATTTAGGAAAATTTTTGCTAAAGTCAATAATTCAGCAGGTAGTAATATCGCAACTGGACATGGCACCATAGAGCAGAGCAGTGGGTCTCGGCACATAGGGGCCCTGTGGGGACTTGTTATAAGGGGATTCCTACCCGTTCCATGTCATCAGCATCCCATAGCTCAATAAGCAACCTAGGAGATGCTTCACTTTGGCCATATTGCCACCAAGTGTTGGCACATATAGACTTCAGAAGAGAGGGCTGAAGCAAGAAAAGAAAACTCCATTCCTGGGCTGGAATTCTGCTATCCTGTTCAAGACGCAGAACTCCAATATTGTAAGACATCCTATTGATGAATGTAGAAAGAAAAGCAGAGGATGCATCAACAGATGCTGAAAGCTTTTGACACCTTTTTTCCTATGAATCAACTTTGGGGAAATGATAAAAACTGTGTTTATAAAACCAGCTGGCCATTAGCACCAGCAATAGAACTCACAAGGAAG
Organism: Nesogale talazaci; assembly: GCA_004026705.1. Taxonomy (NCBI): domain Eukaryota; kingdom Metazoa; phylum Chordata; class Mammalia; order Afrosoricida; family Tenrecidae; genus Nesogale; species Nesogale talazaci. The sequence continues at coordinate 63,888 of PVJH01009246.1, read as the reverse complement.
CTGGCGGTTGCTAACTGGAAAGGGGAATTTGGGAATGAATGGATGGGTAGCCTCTCAGATGCCATGGAGACTCCGGGCTCCCAAGTGAATGAAACCATCAACAGGAAAACAGCAAACTTAAAAGCTGCTTCCACAGATAATTTATTCGGTCAAGAAAACTGACTCGGGAAACAGAAAGAAACACGAGGTGAGTGATGCAGAGAAGGGCTGTGTGGTCTGCATATCACTGGCTGTTAATAAGCCTTCCTTGTCAGTAGTGTTAAAGGGCATATTTGTTTTCTCACCATTCTTGGGGTTCAAGGTCTAAACCAGGATCTTTTCATGTTGATTCCTTCTGTGGGAATCCTCTTCCCTAGTCTGTGGTGTCTGAAGGCATTCATTCGCTTGTTCATGATTCTCACAGGGCATCTGTCTTCTGTGTGTGTGTGTGTGTATGTGGGTGTGTGTGCATGCTCCATTTATTAGATTCTTCTCAGAAGTGATCAGGTTTCAGATCCATCCTATTCTAGCCCTTCCTCATTAACATAAGAGAAGAACACCTCTATTTTCAAGTAGAGCCATCTTGACAAGTACAGGGGGGTGGATGTCCATATTTACAGTGTGGTGTGATGGGGGTACAGCATCATACACATCAGAGCTCTTTCAGACCTGGGAAATTTATGTGGGTTGCTGGGATATATCCGCAATGAATATTGGTGCCCATACACATCACAGGATGAGAAATCCAATACAGTTGGTTCTTCATATTTGTTCGAACATTCCATGAAAGAACTTCAGAATTTAGGACAAGGTTTTGTTTCTTAAAAACTAGCAGCACTTTGTATCAGTACATTTCTAACCCTGACTGACTGCTTCTGGCCCTTGTGTTACATTCCACCAAATTGGCTGCTAAAATGCTATATTTCACAAAGTTATGAAAAAAGTAAAGGGTTTAAACTAAACAATCAATCCCAGAAGATTAGAATATCTGGTAATTACCCACTAACAGCTGTTGCAGCTTCCCTGCACCCCACGCCCCCTTCAGGAATCGTCACATATTCATAGAGGCGGTTTTGTTATTTCTACAGAATTGAAACAGTAGCACCACTGTGGTTCTCTATCCAATTAGAGATTAGCTGGTACATGTATTTAAAGCCCACCATACATTTACAAAAACAAACCCAACAATACAACATTGTATTTCAAAAAGGGGCATTATGTCATTAATCTGTTCTCTCATCTTTGGCGAATAAACAGTTTCCTCACTGAGAAGCCTGACTTTGACGTGCACCCAGCGTACTCGGAAATCTTTTCATAAGAGGTCTTAGCTGTGAAATTGCTTCTTGTGTAAAAATCCAATTTTCCTCCTTGAATAGGCAAAGGTGGGACAAGGGCCCAGAGTCAGAGGAAATGCTTTATAATAAGCCCAGGACATTTCTATTGTCGAGAAACGGAATGTGATTTGACATTTTTAAAAAGTTATGACCTCACCTCTGCATTCTTGACGAGCCAACTGCCAGTGCTGCCTGGCTTTCTCAACACTGCTTTATCACTCTGCTGTTCACAGATTCATCCACTGTCATCTTCATCTTCTAGCCATCAGCAGATGGAGACAGGGACTGGCCTCTGGCCAATCTCTGTTTTGTATATAATTAGATATAACTTCCTGAGATATTTGTTATTGGTGACAGGCATGTCTTATGTCTCTAGATTTCAGATTGAGTGTACTGTCCACGAAGAAACTATTGAACACCCAACACCAATATTATACACATTCACTAAACGCTTACTGTCTTTTCTTAAATGACCCAGATCACTTAAAATGAATATACCATAAAATGAATCTTTTTAGAGTGTCAAATTCCATGGTTTTAGCACATTCTCAAAGCTGTGCCTTCAGTACAGTCTCAATTTCATCACCTCAGACCGATCCTCTGCATAGTAGGAATCTCCTCATCCCGCCATCTCCACAGCCCTTGCTGACCTACTACCTCACTGAAGACTTGCTGATTCTAGACATGACACAGAAATGAAATCGTACAAGATGTGACCTTTTGCATCTTGCACTGAGCAGTGTGCAGGGTTCACCCCATATTGTAGAATTGTATCAATTGAACAATTGAATCAATTGTTCATTCCTTTTTATGTCTGAAGAATAGTCTGTTGTCTGGATATAGGTATTTTACGTTTTATTTATCCTCTCATCAGCCAATGTACATTTGATATATTTTCGCTTATTATCATGAAAGAGGCTGCTCTGGACCTTCACAGATGCTTTATCTCTACTTTTCCGCTGGGCCCCATAACTCACTGCCACGGCCACACAGGACTCACAAACGCTGCTCACGGTGATGGAGTTGATTAGGAAAGTGAACAGGTGACATTTCAGGTGAGAAGTACTCAGGGTACAGGTGTACAGTTAGGACAGTTTCTTTTCTGTTGGTCCAGCAGACAGGCTTCTCTCTGGCCCCAGGCTCTTGGCCTGGTCTCCCCTGTTTGGACAGGGACGCAGAGCTCTTTCCAAAATAATGAAACTCACTGCCATCAAGTCAATGCAGACTCATAGTGGCCTCTGTGGGTTTCCCAAAGTAACGACTTTTGAGAGTAGAACACCCAGTCTTTCTCCCTCAGAGTTGCTGGTGGCTTCCACCCGCTGACCATGACAATCCCAGCCTGATGCATAACGACTATGCCACCAGGGCTCTGACAGAGAGCAGGCCACTTCACCACAGCTTCATCTGGAAGGAACTCAGTTCCAGCTCCATGAGTCAGCAAACCCAGCTCTCTCAGTTAAGAACCTATAAGGCACCCCATTCTACACGCTGGCCTCCTGTCCCAAAGCACCCAGTTTTACTTGCTCTGTGGACTGCCAAGTTCATAATCTATCTCCTGTTCTACCTCCTGGTGCTCCTCTGCTGGCCAGGACGTCTTCCGAATCAAGGAGGTCCAACATGCAGGCATCTCAAGGTCTAAATGGCGTCCTCCATTCCTGGTACTGCTCTTTTGTTGGTAGTGATTACCCCCCACCCCTTCCTGTTTCTGAGATGCTTGCTCATTTCATTCCCTGCCAGGGCCATCACAATGAACCCTGTCAACAATCACTCACAGCTGAACACACCTTATGGATTATGAGCACACATAATCCAATCAACATATGCCCCCCACTTTCCTGTCCCCAACCATCAGGACAGTGAAGGTTATTTGGTGGGAGTGACAAAGGCTATGACTAAAAGAGCTATCACTATAATTCACTGTACTGATTAAGGAATGACATCTGGGTGACCTTGCTTACTTCATATCCCAATCTAATATCTGGTAAAAAGACCACCTGCAATTCCAAGCTGAAAAGGTATCGGAGGGAGGTAGCCTTGGGATTTCTATTAGTCCAGGTAGACTAGAGAATCAAATTCATAAACATGTATATGGATATAAGGAAAAGGTTGATATACGAGAGGAATGGAACATTGAGAAAGCATCCCAACCCATTCTAGTCCAATGTCATAAATCCGATAGTAACCCATATGTCTGATACCAGTCTATAAAGTCTCCTTTGACTCATGAAGCAAGTGCAGTAGAGTCATCCCGACACTGGGAGGCATCTCCCCATGCTCCTCATTTCCAGGGTCAGGGTCCAACAGCAGTATCCATTGGCAGTGGGAGCATCTCAGCACTGGCAGGGGTCTCTCTGTAGCTTCTCTGGCCTCAAAGGTCTGATTCCATGTGGCTTCTCCTCTGGCTCCTCCATTCTCCAGGAATCAGGATCTATCAGCATACTGTCATCTCATCTTGTGAGTAGTTCGTCTCTCAGAGACTGAGAGACAAGTTTCAGAAATACCGCGAAACTTCCCAGAATTCTCAGGAGAAAGCCATTCCCATACAGAGGCCTCATTGGCTACTCATTGGCTATCTCTAGCTTAACAGGCAAGACTCCACCCCCCTACATCCGAATCATGAAATTGACATGAAGCACATGACCACCATAGGGTTCTTCTCATTTCTGTTGATCTATGGTTATGGCTGTGAGGTACCACTGAATCCGTCCCAATGCCTACCAACTAGATTGCACACAACAGAATGAAGGACTGCCCAGCCCTGTGCCATCCTCCCAATCGTTCCCAGGTCTGAGCCCATTGTGGCCACAGGGTCAATCCATCAGCTTTGTCACTACCCCTCCATGGTACCACCCATGATGTCTACTAGGCTGGCCTTTTTGAGAAATTTGAGTTTCATCCTATAGCTTTCTCCCATTCTATCCAGGACCTTCCAGTGTATCCTTATCCTGGGTCAGGAAGGTCAGCAATGGTAACTGGACACCATTTTCTTTTTCTGGTCTCCCATTAGATGAGACGGTAGTTCATGTGGACTAGTTTCTTCTTTGACGTTTTATTTTCTTTCATTTTCTTTTGCCCCATATGATTTCAGACCAGTAATTTTATCTTTGATGGCCACTCATAGGTTTTTTAAGGCTCCAGAGGTGACTCACCAAATGAGAATGTAAAACATTTTCTTTGTAAACTGTTATGCCAGTTGAATAAGCTGTTCTTGAAGACGAGGACCCTAGATCTTTTAATCCAGTAGACCTCCCACAGATTGTCTGTGTATGTCCCAGAAGCATCCACAATTGTGTGGCTTATTATACATATGAATATGTATCCAGTTCTCCAGTTTGTACATATGCACACACACACACATATATACATATAGATGACTATGGATATTTCTATAAATGCATTTAGATTTACTCAAATATGCCTTTTTCTATGCACATTTATGCATCTACATGCATTTATGTACCCACACATATATGGGGGTAGGCTTCTGAAGTTATGGAAGTTTAAAATTATATTTTAAATTGCTGCAAAATAGCATAACATTTGCTGAAATGGTCTCTTTTCTCATGTACTTCTTACGTCTTTATGTCCGTGGGTCAAGATGTGATGACTTCACCTATATTTGGTCTTGCCATTCCCAACACAAGCAGTAGCAAATGTCCATTAGCTAGAACTTGATCCCCCTGTAATCCCCATGGACCATCAAATAATTTGCTTTCTATGTGCCTCTACTCTTTTTTAATAATAGTGGAGCCCTACCACATTTCTTTTTTGGTGACAGACTTATTTTACTCCAGATTCATCTATATTTAAGGTGGTTTGTGAATTCCTCACTATTCTTGATAAGTGTATGTAGTATTTCATTAATGGATACACCACATTATTTATCCATTTATCTGTATATGGGTGCTTAATTTGTTTCCATCTCTTTGCAGTTGTGAATAATGCTACAACAAAATAGGTATGCACAGGTCTACTCATGCTTATATTGCTAGAATATATATCCTATACATTTATACATGTACACACAAACACACCTAGGAGTAAAATCACTACCTATCTCAATTTCTAGATGTTTAAGCCAGTGCCATACGGTTTTCTATCATGGTTGTATCACTTGACAGCAGCATTGTATAAGCCTTCTAATTACTCAATAGCACGGCCAGTCTTGGTTTCTTAGATCCTTGCATTTTTGCAATGTGAAGATATCCTGTTGTAGTTTTACTCTACACCCACCTCTCTAATGGATGATGACAACCTTGATGCTGGGTGCCTCCCAGAGTTCAGACAAGTGACTCAGCATATTGATTAAATTTGGTGGAAAACTATAACCCTGACACACCCTCTGCCTCCATATAATTAAAACACAAATCCTTACTGTCAGGCCAATAAGCAATATCATGATAAGTGGAGAAATCCTTGTGGTTTTCAAGAATTTCATTTTACTCAGAATCACAATTGCAATCAGAAAGACCATTCAACCTATTGGAAAATTCATGGCAAAGGATCCATTGAAAGCCTTAAACAGCAAACAGGTCACTTTGGAAGACCAAAGTGTGCCCCGGCCCCAAGCCGGGCATTTTCAGTTGCCCTTTATGCATGTGAAAGTTGGTCAATAAATAAAGAAAGTGAGAGAAGAATGGATGCCTTTAAGCTAGCGTGTTGGAGAGTAGTTATTGTGATTCTGACTGCCAGAAGAAGGAATAGGCCGAGGTTGGAAGAAGTCCAGCTAGAAAGTCACACATTGTCCCTATTGCTTTTAACATTTGGCGCCTCCTTCCATTCCACATGGGCTCGAACTGCTGATCTCACAGGCAGCCGTCCAATGCTGAGCCTCCTACACCAGAAGGATTCCTAACGAGTCGTGCTAGTCCTGTTGACTTCTGGCGGATCCATCACTCCCTGTCACATAGCTATTGGTGTCACGTCACACCATTGCTGAGCTCCTACTATGTGCCGAACTGAGGAGCAGTTCAGGGAGCTGTGAATACATAAACAAGCCAACAAACCCATAGCTGTACTACGGAAATTTTACTTATTTCTGTTACCTTAAGGATGCACATAGTAAGTGCAACTATAGCTGTAGAGTAACTGTGGAGGAAAAGAGAAACAGTCACTTACGCTCAGCTTTCAGCTGTCCAAGGATGGAATTGTCTCCTCTGCACATGGTTCTGAAAATATTTAAAGGAAAGAAACAATTATGAAGGTTTTAAAAACAATCTGTCCCGATCCCAGATGTAAGTGGGCTAGAATGCCAACTACAATGCCAACTCAGGCAAAAGGGCTTCTACGAGACAAGGTGACATGTACTTTCAAAAGCTAGAAAATTATCACTTCGATGGTATCACTCTGATGTTATTGATGGGACAGAGAAACTATTTGGAGGTGAGAAGGTAGAAAAATATAATGTTACTCTTAGGACTTGGGAAAAGAAGCTAATGAGAAAAGGTGGGTTATCAATAAATTTTTCCCTCTTAGAAAATCTAGTGACCACAGCGATACATTTAGAAGGTCTCAAGACTTACTCACTGAACACTTTCAGAATCACATTGCTTACAGAGGTAAAAAAGGGCAAACACAGAAAATGATTTAGAAATTTGAGATACAATTATACTTGAGCTGTGTCCGTAATATAGATTTTAGTAACAGTCTCCGTTAATGACTTTCATTTTTCAAGAATTGATTACAGTTGAAGAATGGTAAAGACTGATGAAACCAAGAATTCTAGGCTCCATCTGCTTGCTCTCTGAGTGTAATTAAAAATACACTTATGCCTGGGAAACACTGATATTATTGAAGATGATGCCAACAGACAGAGCTGGTTTTTGCATAATAAAAGGTTATCGTTTGGGTTGCTGAATAAAAGCCAACCATGTTATTTCATTCAGCTGGTTCAAGTCCAAGGAAATAGTCATAGAAAATAATTACAATTGACAACATTCCAAGAACAATATTAGAATGGCAAAAAAAAAAAGAAAAAGAAAAAGGAGATACAAGCCAATTAAGCATCAGGAAAGCACTTTCAACACTGAAAAACTCTGTTTGTCATGTTATAAAATCAGATCAGTTTAGAAACCAGCAAAACACCAAGCCATGGACAGAGGGCAATGGGCATCAATGTGTCCTCAGAGAAGACAACCCAAGAAGAAGTTTTTAAAAAATTTGTATATGAAACTCTAGCAGATACAAGCTTCAGAAGTCAATGAGAAACAAGAAGATACAATTTATTATTCTATTTTATTTTTACAAATTTGCACCACAAGGCAGATTCCCTGAGAGTGCAGAGTGGAGCCCTCTGAGACTACATGGGTGTTTGTGGGGAGGGGCCTAGGAGGAGGGTCTCAAAGACTCCCCATGGGATCCTCTCTGGGGCACTTTGCAAGGTCTCCTTGGACATCTCCCAGCAGCCCCTGAAAGACTTCACTAGAAAGAGGAGAAGCTACCAGCATCCTGGGGAGAAAAAAGACAACAACCCTAAGAACATTTACAAAAATTGGCTTTTAAGATGTAGGTAATGATTTCGCTGATTTATCAAGAGTGTGAGCCTCATGAGGGCTCTTCCATCCTCCTTAGAGATTACAAGGGGAACTAAACGTGGTGCCCAGGCCTAGAAACTAACTTCTTCAGCCCCAGCTCTTTTTCGGTGAAGTTACTGAGAGATTTTTCCAGGGCTTTTCCTTTAGGATGTATGATCACTGCCTCCAGCCCTGGGGAGATCTGTAGCCCATGAAGGCTCAAGGTGCCTTTCTGTATGACTATGAATATCTGACTATCGAATACCGAAATTATGTCCTACCACTTCCTCTAACCAGGTAACAAAGAGTTTGAGCAGAATACACATTGTCAGAAATGGCAAAGAACCTTCCTGCTCCGTGCCCTATTAGGAATGTGACCCATGCTGGAAGACGCTAATGAATCACAACCCAACATTTGCAAAGCATGACACTGTACAGATGTGACTTTTTCTTTTCCTTCCTTACTGCAAAGACCATGGAAAGGTAAGTAACTATTTGGCGACTTAATGATTGCTTATTCAAGACTATTGTATAGACACACATGCAACTTTTAAAAATCCATTTTCATCTCATTTTCCATAAAGTCTGAAACCCTCGTGTGTGTGGATGTGCATGCAACAGACAGAGAAAGTATAGCATTTGAGTTCTTTCATAGGCTTCATCTGTCCTTGGTCCACTATTTTTGACTTTAGACATCATTTTCATTTTATCGACTCGGAGAGTCCAAGGAAATACATAAGGAGTGCTTCTCTGTTCAAAGTTCTGGTGATGGAGGTGGAGAAGCATCTCCCTTGCCCTCCCCAGCTCCCACTCACACCGACTGAAAGATCTGAAGAGCCCACTGAGAATTTCAGCACCTGTAGTTGAAATGCATGATTGCTTGTAGGGCATTTCCTCCACCAGTTGAAATGTCTCCTTCAAACCCTGGCAGAAGCGGTATCACAACATACACTCGGTATCTCTGGCCTTCCCTGCAAAAGTCAAACACAGAGAAAATTACCCATGGAGATCAAACATCCAGGCAGTTCACCTGGCTTTACTGAGAAAAATGACTTCCTCTAATGCAGCTCTACCACATTTCTGAGCATTCCATCTGATTGAAGGGCAGGAGCCATTATCCAAGCTAAGGAGTCATAAGACCCTGGGGGAAAAAAGAGATGCATTTGGCAGCCATGTCAGAATTGTTCTCATTGTCTATAATAGGACAGAAGGCAGAGGGAGGAAGTCTGGCTGGGGTCCCATGGAAGGAGTTTATAGAAAGGTTTTTTTTTTAAGATGCTATCAGAGCAGATATATCTTTAATAAATGGTAGTGTGATATCTAGCTCAGATTAGCCTGGCTAGCAGTAGGCATTCCCTTATTACTTGCTGAGTAAAACAGTCACCAGAGCCTAGGTCTTAAGAGCATCCCAGTATATTTAACCAATGCAGAAGTCATAATGAAAGAGAAATGAACTCCTGACACATGTTGCAACATGGAATATTTCATAGCTCTATTTATATGAAATCTATGGAATAAGCAAATTTTATAGAGGCCAAAGTTTATCTGTGGTTTCTGGTGGGGAAGGGCAGGAGACATTATATGTGAGGGGACAATGAGTTTCTGTTCCGCCCGATAGAGATTGCAGAAGCAGATACTGGTGACGGTCACACGTGAAGGACACCATTCACATCACTGAACTGTGCCCGTAACGATGTTGAAACAGCAATCATATGATTACATATACTACGCAACTCCAGAAAGCTCATGGAAAAAGGTAATGGATAGAGAATGGATACAACCTTTTGTTTTTTTTTTAAAAATCACTTTATTGGGAGCACGTACAACTCTTATCACGATCCATACATCCATTCCTCGGGTCAAGCACCTTTGTACATTTGTACATGCCCTCATCATTCTCCACAAGCTTTTTGAAGCCCCCCTCCTGTATGCACTGCAGCTTAAATTTGATAAAAGAAAGAAGTCATCTCTGTGTAGAAACTCTGATATTTTGACAGCAAAAATGTTTTCCTGGAAATTCTAAGAGAGCGAGTGACTGGTGCTTATTTTTAAATTCCAGGCCCAGACACTTCAAAAAGGTTGTGGAAAAGTGGGGCTGACCATGAGTGTGGGATTGTTTTCTTCTACTTTCTCGAAGCCCTCGAATCTAACACAGTGATTTCTTGACCCAGGTTCCTGGGTGACTGTTGACAAGCTGTAAGGCAAGAGCCATAGATGAAGCAAGCGTGCCTCCCGACTTGGACTTCATCCAGAAAGGCCAGCATGTGGAGAATTAGGTGCAAACAGGTACAACCTATTTGGTGGCAGATGCTGTCAATGTACTTGTCCCCATTTGGATGACACACAGGAAGAGACAAGGTTTGTGAAGGAATTGTATCCATGGCTGTGATCAGAATAGCAGAGAAAGCGGTGTTCACATAAAGGTGTTCATAAGGCTTAGTAGTCAAATCTGATCCCCTTCAACTTTTTGTAGTAGTTAAAGAAAGTTTTCACTGTGAATTGGGTGAAAGTTTACAGAGCAAATGCCTTTCCCATTCCACAAGTCATACAAATTTTGTTTCACATATACGACTTCCCCATTTCCAATTCTTCTTTCCACAGTCCCTTTGCCTTCCCAACCTTGTCCCTGGGCAAATGTTGCTCTTTGATCTCAGAGTTGATTATTCCAGAACACAAACCTCTTTAGTCTATCGTTCCCCTTACAGACTGGCCTATTGTTTGGCTGAAAAATTAGCTACTTCAGTGAGTTCGCTTCTAGACCTGAAGGGCGGTGGAATGCCAATAGCCTCCAGGATTCCACACATTTCTATCTGGCAGCATCCTGGTCTTTTAAAATTATTATTATGATATTGAGGGATTTTTAAAGTTTTCATTACTCTTTTTATAATGACTAAAATATATTTATTTTTGTATTGGGATATTTATTTTAAGACACAATAAAATACTAATAATTTACTAATTATCAAGGGTTCACGAGGAAGGGGAAATATGAGGAGCTAATACCAAGGGCTTAAGTAGAAAGAAAATGTTTTGAGAATGATGAAGGCAACAAATGTACAAACGTGCTTTGCAGATAATAGATGTATGTATTGATTGTGACAAGAGTTGTATGAACCCCCAATAAAATGACTAAAAAAAAGAGAACCTGATGGTACCTCTGTTAAAGCAGCACTACTTATATAACTAATGTAGCCATGACAGAAAACAGCGGATTAGCATTATTTTAGTTCCTAGGTTCAAAATCCGCTTCCACGTCTATTTTGTCTTCACAACCTACCTGGTATTTATTTTCATGATGGATTAGATAGGAGGTTTACAGCTCAGACTGCCCACTCTGCTTTCAACAATTCAACCCACTCCTCACCCTCTCCTGAGGTATCCTATCTGACCCACCCTTGTGTCTCTCTTTTCCTTCTTGTAGCCTTTCACCCTCATTTTCTCACATGCGAACCTCTCAGGTCTGTTTCCTTTGAGATACCAGTCTTTGTCTGGGTTAACCCACACAAGAATTGTGCTTTGGTGATGAACTTCACTTGGCATCATGTTGTTCATGCCTGTCCATGTTGTGAGGTGCTCTGTGGTTCCATCAGCGATGTGTAGTATTCCACTGTGCATATATTTCTTTATTATTCAATGCTTCCTTATTTAGTCTACTACTGATGGGCTTTGGGGCTGTTTCGATTGTATGGGATTTCAGATCCTAGTTGTCTTAGGTAGTGTCATATTTCTTTCTGCAATAGTTGCACAGTTCTTTTATTATTAATTAGGTGAAGGTTTACAAAACTTTTAACTTTATATTGAACAATTCATACACATTCTGGTTCAACCCAATCACTGTAATCTCAAAATACCACTGCCTATCTCGTTTATTCTGTTTTCTATTTTCATTCCTCCCTCTTTCCTCATACTCTGAACGTTGTCATTGGAAAGTTGCTACCCTTCTCATCATAAAAGGTTCATTTTTCTAAAACAAAGGTGAGTTCAATTCCAGATCTGAAACATAAGGGCCATAGTGTTGGAGTCTCATCCATCTCTATCTGATCATAAGCCTTTTTGTGATTTTGAGTTTGTGTTCCACATCTTTTTCCCACTCTAACCAGGACCTTCTAATGGGATCCTTTTCAAAGCAGTTGATAGTAATAGCCAGGCACTATCTAAATCTTCTGATCTTAGGGCCACTGAGGTAGAAGTTCACATGATCTATTAGTCCACTGGACTAGTTATTTCCATTTGATTTTCTTTACTTTTCTTTGATAAGTATGGGAAGAGAATAACAGTTATACTTCAGATGACTGAGCACAAGCTTTCAAAATCCCATCCACTAATCACCCAAACAGGATATGGAATATTGCTCTTGGAGACTATATTATGCCAACTGACCTTGGTATCTCCCACAGCTATGGTCCAGAGTCCCCAAGTTTAGCAATTCACTTTTATGGCTAAGAAGTTTCCCTAACCTGGAACTCTGGGTGCTTTACAATATTGACAGCTGTGGTTGCAGCACGGGTGAGTACATACAATGAGGTACTTTTAAAATTCATGGAAAATTGGATGAGAAGATCATGGAATTTTCTCATGAATTCTTTCAAGCCTCCTCCCATATTCTCGTATTCTCTGTTAAACTCATACATATTTAGGAGCACAGCCCCATTCTCCTTTCCACATCACTCGGCTTGCATGTTGGTCTGTGCATCCACTTGTAGATTATAAGCACTGCAGGATTATGGATGTTGCAGCATTTGCCTCTTTGGCCTTGAACTCCTTTTTAGAACACTCTCTAAAGTTCATTTTCTTCTAAATTCTTACATAGGTCTCTCCTGGCACTATTCTGAACTCTGACATATTTCTTTCATGTGATTCCTATTCTTCCTCGTGGAGAGGTCAGGGTTTCTCTTTGAGCTGTCTGACGAGGTATGTAGGCAGGAGGGCCTGGGACAGGTGAAGTACAGAGCAGAAGAGATGAGAGGGGTGGGGAACCTGTGAGTTCGACTGCCCTGCTAGGAAACCAGTTTTAAGTAAGTTGTTGTAATGACATGTATTAATCACTAGATGGCAAACACAGTTTAAGATGGGGGGTAAAAACATTAACATTAAAAACCTTTTCAAAGTAAGCTGAATATTCAAGTTCTCTGCCTCCTGTACTGCTACTAGGTAAACAAAGATCATGGGCAGAAGAGAAAGGGTCTGCCATCTCTTAATGTTCGGCAGCAGAAAAAAACTTCCAACTAATTAAACTAGGCATTTAAAATATGACAACATCTGTCTTTCCAGAACCGTCTTCCACTAAGACGCACAATCCTCTCCACTCCAGTGACTGAGGACTGCTGGCTTGACCCAGCACCTTCCTACATAGGAATCTTTCAGTTTAGCCCCAGAAGCCTATCTCCGACCACCAACAGGTAATTTGTCCTTCAAGGTCAGTTTAAAGGCTGCCTACGCTTGTTAAGTCATCGTTGGTTTCTCTGGCAAAACCTTTGTACTCCAATGGGCTATGCCTCTGTGTCCCACTGGCCGAGGGCTAGGACGTCTGCTCACAAGCCCTTCTGGTTTACACAAGCACCAGAGGCAGGTGTGCTGCCACCATGTGTGATGTGGTCTTCTGAAGCACAGCATCTCTGTTCACATAGCTTTCTACTTTTGGCAGTGCTAAGCAGAGGCCACTTGTTTTTCACTTTTCCTGCAAATTGGATGAAAGCGTTCAGAACCAATCAGTTGTACATTCCACAATTCATACCCTGTTTGCGTCATGTCCTTGATTGTCATCCCCACCAGGTAACATCCCTGATTCCACTTTCTCCCAGTGTTCCCAGCTCTCTCTTGCACCTAACCCTTTTGAACTTTTGTTCTTGGGTAAATGCTGTCTTTTGACCTCAAATGGCTGAGGACTCTTGAGCGTGGTAGGCACGTAGTACTACCGGAAGTGAAGTAAAACGCGGCATTGCATTGGGGTCAAGTTAGGAGAATGTTGCTACGGAGTTCTCTAGTATGGAGACCTCAAACTGTACATAATATTAAAGAAGCACATGGCATGCTTTGTGGGTCATGGAAGAGCTCGCTGGTTATAAGAAGGGGGAAAACTCTTTCATTTGTCCAGCCCCCTGCTCCCTTTCTCCAGGATAACACCCATTACCAACTTTGGCTCTGTTATTTTTAGAAATGATCTCTGGGTTTATAATAGGCATTCTTTTCTTCTACACAAATGCTCTTCGCTTGCTGTGAAATCGACTCTGACCCGTGGTCAACATGCGTGTAAGAAAAGCTCTGTGCTCTTGAAGGTCTACAATGATCCTGAGGCCTTTCTTCTAAGGTGCCTTTGAGTTAGACTTGTACTTCCAACCTCTTGGTTAGCAACTGAGCAGACCAACCGATCAACCAACCAACCAACCAACCAAGCAAACTAAGTAGCTAGAATGTATTCTACTCTCACCTTTAAACCTCTTCCTATGAACGTACAAACTTTGCCTGCCATTCTGTTTGTAGGAAGTGGCTCCATTGTATTCTTGTGCTTTTTAAAAGGACCAGGGACTTCTAGATGGAGAACTTACAGGAAGGATACTGAGAAATAGCCTATCAAAGTCTTCTGTCTTCAGGTAAAAATGTTCTTTCATAAAAATGTGTTTGGCAAGAATTAGAATGCTTACATTACCTTGTTCTTGAAACTTGCCTATTAAGATTTTTCTTTTAAACAAAACAATTTGTGGCATCATGAAATTTTAAAAGGATGTTTGGCAAACTAGTAGAAATGATTGAGATTTTCATTCTTGAAGTGGGGGGCAAAGCTCTTAAAATTTAAACCATAAAATCAAGGCCAACTTTGACCCAAAGAAGCAAAATGCTAAGCAACTATGTGCCCAAATGGTTTCCTTTATCCAGTCTAAGCAAGACAGTGGTTCCCAGCTGCTGTGGACTTGGGCTCTAACCTTCTGCACAGCCTTGTAACCTTGGGTGATATAATGATAGCAAACGGCTCAGAGCAAGAGCCTAAGCCCCTACATGGTAGAATTAGTTACGATTGTAAAGGCTAGAGAGGCGCCATCGGGCACTGAGCCAGGGGAATTGCTCATCATGCCGGCAATCATTCAATTAGCTTGAAACAATTTTATAGAATTACATTCTCAGGCTTCTTGGGAAATAAGCATGTATTTCAAATTTCACCAACTCACATGGCAGCGCTACATCTAACCACTAGGATTCAAAAAGAAATGTTCAGTCTGAAGGGGATGGTCAACTAAATGATGGGATAGACACTCAAAGCAATGGATATCTTGTGGCCACTAAACATGGCCATCAGATGGCTCCGCAGCGAAATGTGTCTGGGGCAATGTGAGAATGCCCCCCATGCAAATCTCCCTCTAGAACAGTTACTACAGTGGCAGACTGATACTGTGAAGTAAGAATTCCCCTCTTATGTCCTTAAAGCATTAAGTTCTCCCCTGTCTACTTTCCCAGGTCTGGAGACCCATTGGCCTTCCTCAGGCAGAATTTCAGGGAGAAAACAGGACAGATCCTAGTTGTCCCTTTTTAAGCATATGGGCGTGCTAGCACAGAACACCTAGACTTGCTTCCAGGTGAAACCTAGAGCCAGGGTTCTCAACCTTCCTCCTGCCACAACTCTTTCATGCAGTCCCTCAGGTTGTGGTGCCCCCCCCCCCCAGCCATCACATTATTTTCACTGATACTTCATCACTGTCATTTTGCTACTGTTATGAATTGGGTGACCCCTGTGAATGGGTCATTTGACCCCAAAGGGGTCACAACTTACAGGTTGAGAACCACTGCCCTAGAGGAATACCGATAATCTATCAGCATGCTGAATGAAGCAGAAAGTCAGGTCTCTAAGGAGAAAGCTAAACACCCGCCAACATCACCACCACCCCTATTGTTATTAGGTGCTGATGTGTTGGCTACAATTCCCAAAGACCTTCACAGAATGGAAATAAATATTGTACGCACCATCTTCAGGATCAGTGACTGGGCAAAGATTTGTTGTGATCTATGGGGATTGTCATTGGCTGACCTTTGGAAGTACATCACCAAGTCTGTCTTAGCCTGAGAGCACTGGTGCTGCCTCTCTCTCTCATTGGTAACCTTATTGGTGTGTGAAATACCAATGGCATAGCTTCCAGCACCAAAGCAGCACCTGAGTCAATACAGTCTGACAAATTGACGGATGGATGGTGAAAGTCCCTGAGTTATATTTAGGCTTGGGGCAGATCAAGTCTGAGAGCTGGAAACAATTTGCCCAAAGATTCAGGACGCAGGACCAACTACTACACCGTGTGTGTGTGTGTGTGTGTGTGTGTGTGTGTGTGTGTATGTGTTGGGGGCAGGGGCGCATGTTGTTGGGAAAAGGGAGGAGAGGGTGCCCATTAACACTGTGTTAACACCGAGCAGAAACACTGAAAAGCCACTGGATTTGGCCCCATTTACCAGGAAATGGCTACACTAAATATCTTGTCAATCCTTGTATGTGGAAATGGGGCTTGAGACTATATCCAGGTGAGCTATAGAAAAAGAAAACAAATGTGTACCGAAAATACAAATATGTCTATTAAATGGGAAAATAGGAAATTGGAAAAGAAGAAAAATGGGCATGGTGAGTGTGGGGCGGGGTCAGCAGGGTGGGCAGTTCAAACCCACTAGCTGCTTGTTGGAACCAAGATGAGGCTTTCTGCTCCAATAAAGATTTCTAGCCATGGAAACCCAACGGGTCAGTTCTACTCTGGCTTATAGGGTTGCCACAAGTCAGAATTGACTTGATGGCTGAGATTGAGGGGTTGCTATCATGCTGCATATACAGTACAGCACCATATAGGCATGGCATAGAGTTCAAACCTTCTTCTTCTTTCCTGGAAAGCCCCTTCCCCACTTCAGCTCTCAGTCAGGTCTTGGCACGGGGGTTGGGGGATCGTGTGTGAGTCCCAGCTATGAGAAGATGGGTCCATTGAAATGAGAGGCTCAGAAACTAAAAGAAGACTAACCTCAAAGAAACTCAACATGCCTCTCCATCAACAAAACACATTTTTTTCCCGAGACTTCGAGATTTATTGATATTTCATTACTGTGAACTGCCCTAGCTGGCATAAATCCTCTCATTGTTGACGTTTTGCAGAAGTGGATATTTTCAGAAATAAGAACTTTGTTTGTTATGCTTGCAGACAGAACTTTGTAGTATATGGTATGAGTTGTGATGAAATAGGATCAATAGCTTTTGGATGACTTGGGACATCATTCTTGATTTTGTGTTAGGCTAGTTAATCTTTTAAGCCTAGTAAACTTTCCTGTGCTTCAGTTTTCTCATCTGCAGAGGAGGATGGTGGCTAAAATAATTTCAGCCCATGAGACACACTAACTCTCTTTGTATATGTGTGAAAGAGTATGACATGTGCCAAGTAGAGGTGGGCAGGCGTAAGCACCCACACAATCACACATGCACTTTCTCACATTGGTTAATATTTGAGAGTAGAATCTTTTAATTTAGGAATATTGCTGGGGGGCTGAGCCCCGGTGGCGTAAGTGGTTGAGTGCGGGATTGTGGCCCACAGGCTTGGCGGTTCAAATCCAGCGGCAGCTCTCAGGAGCAGCACTGGGTAGTGCCCATGACCACCAGAGGCAGTGAATCTCCCCGCCCCCCCCCCCCCCCAAAAAAAAAAAGAATATTGCTGGTTGGGCCCAGTATGTCTGAGTTAGCATTTCCACTGGCTTAAGAACCTCTGACAGGGCTCAGCGTGCGGTTGTCAGGTGCTACGGAATTGGTACCAACTCATCGAAATCCCATGGACAGCCGAGCCCAACACTGCCTGGTTCTGGGCCATCCTCACAATCATTGTGTTTGAGCTGACTGCTGCAGCCACCGTGGTCAATCCACCTCAAGTATGCTGTCCTTCTCCAGGGCCGGGTCTCTCCTGCTAACACGTCCCAAGCATTGAGACAAAGAACGATCGGTCTCAGTTCGCAGGAGATTTCTGATGGTGCTTCCTCCAAGGCAGATTTGTTTCTTCTTCTGGCAGTCTGTGGTGTGACCAGTGTTCTTCACCAATACCACAATTCAAATGCGCTGATTCATCTGGGGTCTTCCCTACCCATTGTCTGGCTTGGACACACATCTGAGGTATTGACAAGGCCACAGCTTCCTCTGAGTGTGCCTGATCCTTCAAGGCAACACCTTGATGACTCAAAAGAGGTCTTGTCTCACAGATTCCCCAAATGCAATGCACCATTTGATATCTTGACTGCTGCTACTTCTTTTTTGTTTTGTTTTTCTTTTAAGCAACACTTTCACTTTCATTTTTCTGAAATCAGGAACTATGAAAAAAACAACTGAGTACATGATCGGACCAAAGGCAAAATACAGTCAAGATAACACGTGAACACCATCTTCAACTTAGAAACATGGCTTAAAGCAAAACATTTCACATTGAACATTCTTTCCGCTACAAAACAAACAAGTGTGCTAAACCACAACACCAGGGTCCTTTAACTGATGTCTTTTTCTTTCAGATAAAAAATTTTAAGGAAAAAAACCCCCAAACACTTAAGTACTCAATTCCCACTCTGGAACCTTGTAATTTATAAAAGAGCATGCTCACCTGTGGATGTAAATAAAGTTCACAAGCCTGAAAACAAAGCTTCCAGCAAGTTTAAATCCCAGCAGACCAGGGTGATTTTAGAGCCATTCACTGCTGTTCTGTGAGCACTGACGGTGGATCCAAGCAGGGTGACATCCTTGACAACCACAATCTGGTCTCTATTCATCATGACCGTGACTACGGGTCCAGTGGTGAGGGTGTTGGTTTTCTTTGCCGTGAGTTCCCATCTACACGGAAAGCTGCAGTTTTTCATCAATTAATGCTTGAAGTCCTCCTCACATTCAGCAGGAAGGTGGCGCATGCCTGTGTACATCCCAGGGTGTTATAACCCTAACCCTCCAGGCCTCGTTCTGAGACCTTGTTCTTCACTTAGACCAGTTTCTCAAGCTATTTTCATACCGAAGGGATAAATAAGGTGAAAGGATATGACCCCCCAAGTCACCTTTTCCTAATTTTGAACCGCTCAGTTATCCCTGTTTTGTCTGAATAACAGCTTCTTGATTCATATAAAGGTTCCTCATGATCGCAATGAAAAGGCAATGGACTTCCCACTCTTTGCAATGCTTTCCATAATTTGTTTGGTCCACGTAGTCAAATACTTTTGCAAGGTCGTAAAAACACAAGTACACATCTTTCTGATATTCTCTGCTTTCAGTTAAGATCCATCTGATGTCAGCAAGCATAGTTCTCAGTCCATATCCTCTTCTCAATTTCTTGCAGGCCCCTGTTTATGCTGTTGCAACTGCTTTTGAATTAGAGACCAATATAGTTACACAAATCCCTGCATTCAAGGATTCTCATTACACCCCACTCATTTCCCGCCCCTCCCACCTTCACCCTCTCTCTGCCAGGCACGTGCTCACTCTCAAAATGACTCTGGCCCCTGCCCTGTGCTAATCTTTCACTCACTCTATCCGCCGAGATTGCCAAATATATAATTTTAGGGAGGCATCACCAGCAAATTCAATTACCTAAATCACAAGTATTCCTGCCATGTTCTGCAGTCTTCCATGCCCCCGGGTAACCTCTTATCCAGTGATTTTACAGAACGAGGAGGCTATTCCACAAGCAAGGGCCTGTGTGTCTGTGTGTGCCTGTCTGTGTGTCTGTATCTGTGTAAACTATCAATTGGCATATGCATTTAGCTAAGCTGTATGTGTGTTTTTTTTTTTAAATCCTAACTGGAGTTAAAATTTTTCTTTTGAAAAGCAGTGCTTCTGTAGCATACTTAGCATTCCCTTTAAACCTAGTATAGAAATTATAGGATATGATAATTATAGGATGTAGATTTTTTTTCTTAATGTCTCCGAGCATCTTGTGTATCAAGCAGTTATTTAAAAAAATAAAAAAGAAAAGTTCATTGATTTGGGGGATGTCTAACTTCAGAAAAACTGTTCTCTTCAAACGAGGGAAACTTGGTGGCTTAATGGAAAATCACACATGTTCAAATCCTAGAAACCAAATCTGAATCTTAGTGGTAGCCTTCAGAACATGAAGGGCCCGGGAAATTGCCTATCCTCACATGGCCTCCTTAGGCTGCTGTAGTGGCAGAATGAGGATAATTGCATCCCCATGTCCTAAGGTTGCTATAAGGATGGGATGAAATAACACATGCTATGCACCTAATCCACGGAAAGACTTAAAAACTGCTCATGAACATTATCCAGTGTATGGTCACTGCTTGCCAAAAGAAAAGCCTTACAAACAATGAGGGTGTAAATAGTACCTAAAATTACGATGAAACAAAAATCCACCTCCCTCAAGTTATTTCTTTTCTTTTCTTTTTTTTTTTTTTTTTTTTTGTGGGCATCACTGCCCTGGTGGGAGTAGGAGGCCTAGCCTTGCTCCTGGAGAGCTGCTGCTGGATTTGAACTGCCAACCCTCTGGGCCCCAGTCCCACACACAACCACTATGCCACCGGGGCTCAGCCCTCAAGTTATTTCTTAATTGTTTATTTGTTTCATTTTGAGGTTGTTGTTTGTTAGGTACCGTTGAGTTGGTTTGAACAGAGTGACCCTATCTTCTCACCACTGTCCTGATGTTGGAGCCCATCCATGCAGCCACTATGTCCCTCCATCCTGTAGAAGGTCTTCCACTGTCTTGCTACCCGGCTACTTCACCAAGGATCCCACCCTTCTCCAGGGTCTGGCCCTGGTAACATGGCCAAAGTGCATGAGCTAATGTCTGGCCAGCCTGGCCTCTAAGAAGTATTTGGCTATACTTCTTGCAAGACAGATTTGCTTGGGAGAGTATTGTCCGATCAGTCTAAATAGCTTGTGGGAAGAACTGAAAAATGAATAGCTAGGTGGAGTAGCCTGTAGGTTTCTGGCAGAATTTCCAACTGGAGAGCTCTAGACAGGAGGCATTTTAACAACATGTCAGGATCAGCCACGTGATGAACAAGTACCAGTGCCGAGAAAGCAAAGCAAGTTTGTCTTCTGCGGCAGTAGTCATCAGATGATTTAAAAGAAGACATTTAGAAATCTTGTTAATGAAAACCTCTCTGTTTCTAACAGCGATCCATGCTCAAATAGTAAACTTGAGGACTGTAGTTCTTTTTCCTTGTCTAAAAGACCAGCAAGCTCCCTGAGTTCCAGGATCCTGGGAGAGTGGCATCGTGCTTAGATGTTGAGCTGTTCATTTCAAGGTCAGCAGTTCAAAGCCCAGTTGCTTGACTGGAGAAAGACAGGACTTTCTACTCCTGTGCAGAGTTACAGTCTTGAAAACCCGCAGGGCCAGTTCTGCTTTGTCCTGTGAAGGTTACTGTGAGTTCACATCAACTTGATGGCAGTGAGTGAGACTTTATTTCTAAGGAGCTCAAGCGACGTAACTATCAATTGGGTGGCTCTGCAAGCTATCTGCCATCATAAAGATTAGAGCCTAGCAGCCCCACAGGACAGAAATTCTTTGTCACTTGGGGTTGATTGTAATGAGTCAACATTGGCCAGACAGCACCCAATACCACCACTGCCTTCACATTTATGGGTGGAGGATTTCTAGAAATGCCATCGTTTCACCCACCAGTGAGTGCTTTATCGTGTTGCTTCCACATATAATCATTGGAGCTAGGTAGGGCAGAGAGGAGCCTGGTGTTGCCCAAGTGACATGTGGGACTCTGAGCTGCAGAGTCCACAGTTCGAAACCACCAGCTGTCTCTTCGACCCTCTGGATCCTGTAGCTTGAGGGATTACATGAGGACAGAACTCCTGGAGTGGCTGCAGCTATTTTGCAGCCGCACAGAACTCTGGGGGTGAGGGAGAAAGATGAGACTTTCTGAGACAGTCACAGTCTCAGAAGCTCCCAGGGGAAGTTCTCCCATCTTCATTGTGTGTGCATGTGAACTCTCTGATGACCACACTGTAGAAGAGCACTGGCTCCTGGCTCCATGCTTTTAAAACCAAGGAAGCCAAGGATACATTTCAAGTTGCCATAGGCAAAGTAACCACTCATTTACATCATAGTGTTTCTTAAATGTTTTCCTTCTAGATCTGCTGGTCCTATTCCTTTTTTTGGGGCTGATTCAGTTGATTTTAGATGGGACTGTGGTATTTCCCTCTGGTCCCCAGCCAAATGTGAGTGGTCAGAACAGTTCCGAGTGGGCTGGGAGCTGGTCTCCATGCTTATTCAAGGAGATGTCTTGTTCTCTATAGTGACTCCAATGAAGGACACAGAGTCCAAAGGTCTAGGTCCTGCCTCAGGACATGGACGCTTCAAAAGAACAACTGTTTCTGTCAAGAATTAGGCTGTTGAGACAGAATCAAGAGGAAGTAGAGGGAACAGACAAATCACTTGGGGGAATTGGTAAAGGGCTGGAGTCCAGCGCTCGCAGGAAAGCCATGGTTTAACCCAGTGGATGGAGTTGGCCAGTCACAGACTCCGATCCTCCAGGGAGCGAGGTCCTGGAGAAGGGCCTGGGTTCCTGGGTCAGGCCTGGCCAGACGCTGACTCTCAGTGGCCCCCCCTCTGCTTTGTGCTGTGTTCTCTTCTTTTTTCCAGGAGCCCAAATTCTCCCTGTTGCTGTGCACAACGTTTGGAGGGGGAAGTTCAGAGCCCTAGAGGGAGAGAGTATAGGGAAGTCTATGAAGGGGGAGAAGGGGTGTTGGGGGAGGTGGTGCTGACTGTTAATATCACACTAGAGAGCACCGTGGTCCTTGATGAAGTAGAAGGGCCTCCGCGGAGATGCTTTTTAAGGGCTTTGAACTACAAGGTCAGTGGTTCAGAGCCATCTGATTCTCTTTAGGAGAAAGACGATGTTACTTGCTCCCGAAAAGACGGCAGAAACACTGAAAAAAAATCTCAGAAAAGTCTCAGGGACACTGTCAAGCAATTCTCCTCTGTCCTCTAAGGTGTCTGTGAGTCAGAGTCAGCTAGACTGCCACAGTTGTCCCATTCTAAGGAATATTAGTTAATAGACTTGAAATTCTTGGATGGAAACACACGTCACTGTGGTCATTCCTCAACAGAGGAAATGAACAACCATGTGGAAATACAGGAAAGGGGAAAGGTCACACGTGTCCCTAGGCTATGTGTATGCAGTGAGCCCAAGGCTGGATTTGTGAGGTGCACACCATTTTGAAATGGAATTATTAAAAAAAAAGTGATAGTCTTGAGAGCTCTGACTCGAACAAGATAGCACAGTGTGTGTGACTTTGTATGTGCTCGGTTCCTGCTTTCTACAAAGACAGCGCACACTTGCCAGAGTCTTCAATGTGTTCTCTGAAACTCCACACACATGGCTCACAAGCTACAGCAGATGTGACCTCCCCAGGCCACCTCAAACTCCCCACCCCCTGTTCCTTTAAGGGGCAGCTCATGTGATCACTGGTAAATGCACAACCAGAGACCATTGTAAGGTTCCTTCCAGTGCTAAAATGTTACGCCGTATGATGTAGGGTGTGACCAAGAGTTTTTTGATAATTTAACATGCTGAAGAAAAATATATGTTCAGACTTCCCCCTTAAAGACAAATCTTGCAGGTCTTTATTAAAGCCAACATGTTATAGACAACTGACAACTAGGATGGAGGAAAGTTGATTTTTCCCCCTATTCTATTTACTATCTAATCACAGTTCTAAAATTCACGACTCACCACTCAGCCCAATCGGCTCAATTGCAACCTCTTGCATTTCTGTGGCTTATTTCAATTTCATGAAGGAAAAGTATTTTTGTCTTTCACTGAATGTGCTTTTCAGATAAAGCAATTACAAGTGTGTCAATGACATGCAAGAGGTGGAAAAGGGACAATGACATATTTGTCAGACATAAATTACCCCATACGATTAGGGCACCAGCAAAACTCAGAAACCCAACTTACTATGATTGAGTCAATTCTGATCCCTGGCAACACTCTAGGAGCCCTATTGCTGCCGTTGGTTACAGGTTGGGCTGCCAATCACAAGGTCAGCAGTTCAAATCCACCTGCCCTTCTCAGGGGAGAAGAGGAAGTTTTCTGCTCCTGTAAAGACTTACAGCCTCAGAACTGCAAAGGAATCCTCCTCTTCTGCCCTACAGGATCTCTGTGAGATGGAGAAGATATCGACGTATGTGCAAGAATATGTATGTGTGTGTTTGTGTGTGTGCGCGCGTGTGTTTGATGATTAGTAAGACTGAATTTAAGTCATCTAAAGACAGATCTTACAGTGAATTTCTTTTAAAATCCTATGAGAAGGCAAAGGATGACCATTCTTTTTGGTCATGGCCATTTTGGCTGATCTAGGTGAGTGCCAAGTCATCTTTACAAGATACAGTTTCCTGGGCCCCATTCCAAGGGGATTTTGATTCTGGAAACCTGAGTAGGGTTCAGCTATCTGCACTTTTGTCCTATGGTGGTTCAGACATGCATCAAGGACAGGATCGACTGCGCACCCTGCAGGACATGGCCGCTGTTGTTATGAGCTGTCCACTTGCCCCCACTATGGGGTCAAGAGAGGTATTTCCTCTGCCACTGAGAGTGTGGGACAGTGACTGCTTACTCACCATAGAGGCCTTTTCCAGGAATTGCCCTCCATGGGCCCCGGAGGCCTGCATCATGGCAGGTCAACCTGCTCCCTGGAGTCAGGCAGCATCCAATGATTGTTCCATGGGGGAGAGAGGGTGCCAAGGACCAAGGCACTTGGCTTAGTTCGGAACAATACCGAGATGGTCTTCTATCAACGGATTTGAACTATAGGGATGATGCAAGAGGTGTCCAGTAGGGGAGAGCGAAGTACAAAGATGTGGTCTCAAGCCATTTCCATCTATGATTGCTCGTGGCACAAATAAGTCCTACATCACTTCTTGGACTTCAGCTTTTAGCCCTGACAGCGAGGATGGCAACAACTACAATGATAGTAACCCTAGAGGGGGAGGTGGGGGGAAGAGGAGCTGATACCAAGAGCTCAAGTAGAAAGAAAATGTTTTGGAAATGATGATGGCAACCTAGGTAGGAGCATACAATTGAATTATGGATTGTGATATGTACGAGTCCCCAATAAAATGATTAATAACAATAACAATAACAATAGCTACATGTCCTTCTCTTAAGAGAGGTTGTAAAGAGTTAACAAAATGTAAACTATGAATCACATAAAGTGTTTTCAGTTTTAAATTTACAAATCTCCACATTATTAGGGGAAACATATGGAAGGCTCCATATGACCTTAAATGATAAAAATGTCTTGTTCTCAAATGGGTTATGTACTTAATAGACACTTGATGTCCCCAATAAGATAAAACAATTATAAACATTTATTTTGCTGTTTTATGCAAATTTGAAATTAGCCACAAAAAGAAGTAGAACTTGTGGCAGTCATGTGCTTATGTTAATTTTATGATTGAAATGTAGGGATGGAGTCTAGGCTGTTAATCTGCAGATGGCCATTGAGTAGCCAATGAAGCCTCCATGTGGGCATGGCTTTCTCCTGAGACTTCTGGGAAATCTCGTGAGATTTCCCTCGTGAAGATGAGAAGCTATCTTCCTCAGTTTTGGGGAGTTAGTCTCAGAGATGATGAATCACGGACAAGACAAGATGGCAATGTCTGAGGAGCTGGAGAAGAAGCCACATGGCTTTGCCCTGATGGAGCCAGACCTCTGAAGCTGGAGAGGCCACATGGGGACCCCTTCCAGCGATGAATTGCTTCTGCCTTCACTGGATGCTGTTAATGAACCCTGAGCCCTGGAATTGAGAAGCCATTGGGAGACCCCTGCCAGCACCAGGATTCTGCTCCCACTGACCTGTGACTTCGTGAGTTGGAAGGAGACATTATAGACATTATAGAAGGAGACATTATAGGCATATGGGCTAATATCGGACTTAGGACTTTGAACTGGATTGGATTGGGATGCTTTCTCAGTGTTCCATTCCTTTTGTATATAAACCCTTTCCTTATATCCACATGTGTGCCTATGAAATTTGTTCCTCTAGGCTACCTGGACTAACACAGAACTAGATGCAAAATGGGTGACAGGGGAAATGATAATCCTGTCAATGAATGAGCAGAGACAAAGGGACATCCATATGCAAAAGTATGACCTGAGACTCATATCTAACATCATATACAAATAGGTTGAAAAATTCATGTAGAAATCCCATTATCTTTTAATTCCAGTCCCAATCAACTTTTGAAGTCTCCCATATATATAAAAAATAACTCAAGATGGTTCAAAGGCCTCAGAGAAGACAAATGCATCAAACTTCAAGAGTTTGGAGTTGGCAATGTTGTCTTAGGTGCAACAACAGAAGTATAAGAATCAAAAGAAAACAGGTAAGCTGTATTTTAGCAAAAAGCCTATTTGTGCTTTGAAGGACACCATCAAGAATGCAAAAACCTATTGAATGGGGAAAATATTTGCAAACCAGATGTCTGATATGAGCCTTAGGGTCATAATGCATATGTAAGGAAACATTACATTTCAAAAATAAAAGGATACACAGCCCCACTAGATATGGGCATAGATCCTAGAGAAACATTATTCTAGAAGATGATATATAAATGGCCACATGCAGAGATGTTCACTCAATATCATTTGTCATTAGAGAGATGAAAATGATAATCATTAAGATGCCATCCCATACTCACTAGATGTCGAGAAGAAAAAATATAGATTATAATATATGCTGGCAAGGACATAGAGAAATTGAAACCCTTATGAACTGCTTATGGAAATATAAAACCATACAACCATTTTTAAAAACTGTCTGGCAGTTCCTCAAACTATAAAACACAGAGTTATCACATGACTCAGGAATTCTATCCTGGGACCTTAAAGGCTTCTATTCAAACAAGCAGAGGTGAGAGGTCAACTGAATCCACATGGAAGAAGCACACCAGCCTGTGTGAACTGAGGATGACAAGGAACAAAATCTAAATACAACAGAGGGAAAGGTACCAGAACTCGAATCGTGAACACCCCACCTTTAGAAGGCTACGGAGGGCAATGACAATACCCCTCAAACTCACTGCCATCCAGTTGGTGCTAACTTAGAGTGAACCCCTGTGGATTTCTGGAGTACAATGTCTACAGGAGTAGAAGGCCCAATCTTTCTCCTGCAAAGCCTCCGGTGGTTTTGAACAATTGACCATGTGGATCGCAGCTCAGTGTGTAACCACTACACCATCAGGCAGGGCAGTGGGAGTCCAAAATCCATCTGCAGAGAACTCTGTGGATTAAGCCTCTGGCAGATCCTCTCTGACCACGGTTGAGAGATGTAACTAACCCTGCTATCAGACAGAGATCATGGTGAATTTGATTCTGATGGAAAGAACCACATATGGTTTAATAAGGTACTTGGTCAGCTGATCTCCCTCGTGGACCCACTCGGGATTTGATCTACGTTTCAATATTTTTACTTGTTTTCTCTCTGGAGAAATCAAATTTAATATTACCAGTGCTCTTTTATTTCCAACTATCTATCATTTATTTATTTATTCATTTCTGTCTATCCAACATTTATTTGTCTATCATTCATTAACTGGTATGTTTTCCAGTATACAAAGGACAGAAGGAACAGGTAATATAGAGCCAGTCAATGATGCAATGGCTCACAGGGGGTATGAGAGTGGGGAAGTTGAGTGGAATTGGGAAGCAAATGATG
Organism: Nesogale talazaci; assembly: GCA_004026705.1. Taxonomy (NCBI): domain Eukaryota; kingdom Metazoa; phylum Chordata; class Mammalia; order Afrosoricida; family Tenrecidae; genus Nesogale; species Nesogale talazaci. The sequence continues at coordinate 36,400 of PVJH01009246.1, read as the reverse complement.
AGTATTAGGGAAGGAATGATGCACTGGAACTGATTGTGGTGATGGATCTAAAACTTCTTTAAAATCCCATTGAACCGTGGGGGATAAAGGAACTCTACCTCTAGAGAAATGGAAACATGTATTCGCATAAAAACTTCCTCATAACTGTTGATAGCAGGTCATTGATAATAGTGGAAATAATCACAATGCCTAGCAAAACTAGTGAATGGATTAAAATTTATTTTTAAATAAACAACAACTACGGTATACTGAGGCAATAGAATTTTATTTGGCCCTAAGATGTCACAAAGTACGGAGGCATGCTACAGTATGGATGAACTCAGTAAACTTTAAGTCATTGTAGTCATATGCAACAGACAGTATAGTGTATCATTCTGAACAGACTAGTCTACTAACCTTATTAGTTGGGCTGGGCAGGTTGGGAGGGAATTGTGAATGCCTCTTTATGGATAGCATTTCTTTGGGGACAATTAAAACATTATAAAATTGATCAGGTAATGGTTACACAACCCGTGGATATTATAATAAACATAGAATGTCACATTGTCCATAAGTGAACTGTGTGGTGTTTGAATGATATCTCAAAAACACGCGTTAGTCCCGGGAGCCAAAGAAGTAAGGCACAGGATGATGTGAGTATAAATATAATCTATCAAAAAATCATAGCTATTTTACTCTGTTTTTTAAAGTGAATGCAGCTCACAACTGCCATTAAATAAATCAGATCCTAAGCCTAGTGCTTGAGAGAGTGACACTGTAGGAAAAGAATGACTGGGTCCTCAAACCTGGGCTCATTTTCAGCAATTGAGTCAGATGTGAGGCATCATTAACCTGCTATGAGTTAAAACAAATTAACCCATGTCTGCTGGGAAAGGCTAATCATTTAAACCAGGCAGTCACAAATCATTTGAGCAGTGCCCATGCCCACTGAAAAGTCGTAACTATTACCTGTGAGCTTTTAGTATCCTCTGGGCAATGGCATCGCCAATCTTGTTGAACACAACTTTGTCATCGGCGCAGCTTATGAAAAACTGATTCTGCGGGAAATGAGAGGACAACCGTGTAAGTCTTTCTTTTCACCATCAGTGTGCACAAGGGAAAGGTTCTGTAAAACAAGGTCTATCACAAAAATGATTCACCCTGCAGACATGCTCTGGAAGGGCCCCTGGGGTGTAAAGAGATGGCACTCACCAGAGGAGATGTCCCTCTGACTCAGGTATCGTGTTTTTCCGGGTGATTTTTCCATGTTTCCTCTATGTCTAGTGCAAGGCTGGGTGCTTACATCACCAGACAAATGACTGCAGGTGATTTTCTATACTTTTGCCTTAGGACCCTGGAACCTTCCAAATTTAATCCACAGAAGAACAAATTTAATCCCTGCCTCAGATCTATACATTTTACAAATATGTCTGATAAAATTCTTTGTTGGCAAATATCCTATCTCCCGCTAAGTTTACCTTTGAACCAGGTATCCACCTGCAGCCAGTATAATTTCCTGTACCATTCATCCATGATTTCCTACTATCCACTTTTGCTTTGTTTCATTTGTATGTCTTATTACCCCCAATTTTGTATTTTGTTGTTGTTGTTAGTTGTCATGGCCTCTGAGCAGTTTTGTTGTTGACATAAGGCAACGAGTCCTTTGACATCCTCAAAACTGCTAGCATGTTCATGCAGCCATCGTGCCAATGAGCTCTAGGGCCAAATTGTGCCAGTCCATCACGCTGACAAGTTGCTACTTCACCAACTATAATGCCCTCTTCTGCCGATTGATTCCGAAGGATGTGGCCAACGCCAGTGAGCTGTACAAGGTTCGGTGGTTATCCATAGATTATCAGCGACTGGGCTTTGGGCAATACATTGTCAGGCCTTTCTTCCTCGCGTCTCTTAGTCTGGACACCTGCCCAATGTGAGTGCCCCTGCTGGTATTTGAATACAGATAGCAGTTTCTTGGCAACACATGAGTCCTTAGAGTGCAGCAAGCTGATGAATGAGTAGAGGCACTTGCATTTTAAGTTGCCTCAAATCCCCTTTGTAATTATGTTTCCATGCTCACTGCCACTGCCATCAAGATGATTCTGAATCACGGTGGTGACACTCTGGGGCAGAGTGGGATCGCCCCTGCAGCGTCCCCAGACTGTAAATCTGTACAGGAGCACCGCGTCTCATCTACATAAACAACTACTATGGAAAGTTGAACTGCCTCTGTTCCTTTCCCCTCCTATCACTTCTGCCATTCATGTGATCTAGAAAACATTCTTTAAATTAACATGGTTCCTGGAAAATCAGCTTTTGGTTTTATCATCATCATCATCATGTAAAAGATGGAGCTGTTTCATGAGGGAATGGATTAGGTAAGAAAGTTACAAACATTGTATGTCCTGTTTGCAGGGACATAATCCACTGGCTATTTATAAGGGCGCTCTACATAAAACCTGTGACCCGCCAGAAGAACAAACAGGTCTGACGTGGAGGAAGGACAGCCAGAGTGCTGCTGAAAGGCAAGGATGATGAGGCTGTGTCTCATGTACATGAACCTTGGCCATGGGAGCAGGAGAGAGGGGCAGACACATGCTTGGTAGAGAGTCAGGGAAAAAGAGGCCGGCCCCTCATGAGATGGGGGTCTCACACGTGGTTAAAACTGGGAGGCTGGGGGTGGAGGGTAGGATCAGACAGTGTTTCCTGCAGCTGGTGGCTCTGAGGCAGAAGGGACTGGGTGAGACCAAATCACAAAGACCAGTACCTATGTGAATCAACTCAAAGTAAAGAGAGTCGGCAACAGAATTGCAAGATACAGCGATCATCTCTTTGCAACAGATCATTTTTTACTACATTTTAAAAATATAGCCAATACTGAAGTACATAAATCTATAAAATGCCTCCGAAAGACAAAGTCACAGGAAGACACTGAGCAAAAAAACTCTTTCTGAGAATGTATTTTCCTCAGGTCAACACTCCAAAGGGTACTTGTCTGTTGAATTCAAATGACAAAGATGATTCCAGAGAAGCTTAAACAGAATCGTGGTGCACTCCTCAGGGGCCTCAGCTCTGGTCCTTGATGCCTGCCCCTTTGAGGAGGTGCACAGTGACTGCTGACCAGAGCAGGGCCGACATCCATCTATGTGGTGATAATGACCTCATTTAACACTGGGCCCCATGATAAGGAAAGTCAATGCCCATGCTACTAAAAAGAGGTGAAACAGGGACCCTGGTTGCAGAGAGGCTGACTCGTCAGTCTGCTAATGGCAAGGTCAGCAGTTGGAGACTAGCAGCCGCTCCTCGAGAGAAAGAGGAGGCTCTCTCCTCCCCTAAAGAGTGACCGTTTAGGAAAGCCATAGGGGCAGTTCTGCCCTGTCCTCCAGAGCCCCTCAGAGACGGAATTGACTGAATGGCAGTGAGGAAGAAGGTGCGTCGATGAGCAGCTATGACGTGGCTGTGGGACAATTGTCATCATGAGCCATTTTCATGCTACCGGAGTCCAGCTTTTATTTGTAGGGTGGGGATTTTCCCACTCGCATCCTTCCATGATCCAGTCCAGGATGCCATCATGCATTTGTTGTTCTTGGTAGGGGGTGCTGAATCCTCCACTTATCGCAGCCCTGGTTACGGAGCTGAACTGCTTTCCCGGCCATAGAGCTGACAGGAGCTGACCCCCCGGTCTTTGTGATGGACACAAAAGACCCGGCCGCCTTGGGGATGGCAGTCACACCCTCCACTGTCACACGGCCAGGCTCCTGGTTCCACATCTAGCCTGCTGGTACTTCTAATCGGCCTTCTCCGTGTCCAACCGTACCAAGGGAATAAGTAAAGTTCCAATTCTTGCCTGTATGTTTTTAATGAGCCGTAACAGTCAAGAGGAGGAGGAGAAGCAGAACACAATTCGGAGGGAAAGAAAATGAAGCTAGCATATCTAGTTTGGGTTTGTTCCCCAGCTAACTTATCTCCCTATGGTTATTATCTATGAAAGAAAAGATGAAGAAGGAAGATATGCTCTATTTTCCCCCGATTTTATGACTTTTTAATTTTTTCAGAGTTTTCTAATATTCATTGCAATACTTTCCAACCTACTTGGAGATGTAATTAAAGTTACAAACGAAATCCAGTCTCCCCCTCCCCCCACTGCACCCTCAATTTTCACCCATAGTTTAAACACAAACTCTAGAGTCTGAACATGTTTTATGGTGAATAGAGGTTCACGCAGCATTCAATGTCCTCACATCTCCCTTCTCCCCATCCCTTTCCTAGATAAGCCCCTGCTCCTATGCCCCCAACAAGGTGATGTCTTTTTCAGCACTCTGACCTGAAGGGGTACATAGCTCACACTGAAACCCTCCAAGACAGACCAAATGAGAACATGCACATCCACCCTGCTGATGTATTATTTCTGGATAATAATACCTAGTAACAAGTAAAGATGTTTTCATAGCAAGAGTTTGGGGGTACTCTTTTGAGTTAATGAAAATGCAGGAGGAATTTCAGGCATGTTAAGGAGGGGCAAGTTCAGATAGCCTGAGGCCTTCTTCATTTCTCTTCATACCTATATTGACATGGCAGGTCCTGGGTTCAGGAGCCCTGATGATGCACTGGGTGAAGTGTTTGACTGCTAGTCAAAAAGTTGGTGGTCTGATGCCACCAGCCACTTTGTAGGAGAAAGATGAGGCAATTTGCTTCTGTGAAGATTTACAGTCTTGCAAACCTGGGGGTCAGTTCAATTGTGTTCCATGGAATCACGAAGAGTTGAAAACAACTTAATGGCAGAGGATTTGTTTTTGTGTTTGTTTTGTTTTTAACTGAGTTCTAGGATCCTGTCATCTCCATATGGTGTTTAGGGGAAGACAGGTTCTCACACCCTAATTTACATGAGCAGGACTTACTTCTATGTAGATATAGTGCTTGCTCTTCTCTATCACGTGCACATAAGCAGCATGGATCGACTCTTCATGGTACTTTATACCAGCAGACCAGTCCGCAGCAGACCGGAGCAACTAGAAGGCATAATCAGAAATAAGCAAATTTAAGACCATGCCAACATAGCAGATGCATTGAAGATAATCCTTAATTCTTCAACATGGAATGATTATGGTGGTTTGAGTATAATGTGTGGACAAATTCATGAAACGAGGAGTAGGTGATGGGGAGTTTTGATGAGAAGACAGGAAGGGAACTGGTTTGGAATGTCATCCATAAGCAAGCAAGCAAACAGGTTGTTCTGGAAACCACCAGATGTGAACCCACAGTCTATTTGTGAAATGCCTCTTCAGATGACTGACTGTGGGGAAGGAGGGGTGCATTTACACTCTCTCCCCTGATGGTCCTACAATTACCCCAGTGTATTTATGAATAATGACCACTGTCACTCTAAAAACTGTCCTGATTGGGCCATAAAGTATGGTCACCCTAGCGCTAACTTCCTGATGTGATTATCCCCAGTCACCCCAAATAGAAAGAGTTCAAGCTAACACACTGTACTGTGATAGAAAGCATCTTGTCTAGAGATGAAATCTTACCTTTCATTAACTATCAGACCTTAGCCTTTCACTTCAACTCTCAGTTTCAACTTTCTTTTTTTTTTTGTTTTTTTTTTGGGGGGGAGGGCATCACTGCCCTCTGGTGGTGGGAGTAGGAGGCCCGGCCTTGTTCCTGAAGAGCTGCTGCTGGATTTGAATCTCCAACTCAGTGGGCCGCAGTCTCGCATACAACCACTACACCACCGGGGCTCAGTCCTCAACTTTCTTGAGAGTGATGATGATACTAATAACTCTCTCCCAGGGAGGAAAACTGAGGCCCAGAAAAATTTGTAATGCCAAAGAATTACTGAGCTTCAGGACCACAGTTTGATTTTGTGTCTTCTTTTCGGCATCCTACGCTTTTAGCCATGCAATACGAAACATGGTGCCATTTCATCACATCTGTGGGACTTGCCAATCAGTGTGGACTTGATACCACCTCCTAAACAGGTCAATGTTGAACTCGTGACCGCTTCACCTAAACCATGTCCCATCTCAAATATCCTCCTGGCCAGTGGCCTACTTCTTTTCTCATCACCGTCAGGCATGAGAGAACATGCTTGGGAATGCCTCCTCCACAGACTCCACATCCGATCTCAGACCATCTCTGCATTTTCTTATGTGGACACACCAGCTTGGTCCCTTTCTCATCCCTGATGCCTTCCTCTCTTCAAGTTACTCAGTCACTCTTGCTTGGATCCCTATCTGGGCAGAGGGGGGACATACACTGACTCAGAGCTAAACTTTCTGGTTCAAAGGTTGGCTCAACCACGTATGGGATGTTGGTGATGTTTCTTCATTTGGTTGTGTTTCCGATTTCTCAACTATAAAGTAATAGCAGTACCCACTTTGTCGGCATGCACCAAGGATTAAATGAGTTAATGTGAAGTCTGAGGGAGCTTAAAAAGTTTCAGCACAAATTCCATCTTCTTTTGATTCCATTTTTTTTGGGGGGGTGAGTTTTTTTTTAAGACCCTTAGTGTATAGGAAGAGGCCTGGTGGAACAAGCAAAGTATTTGAAAGCTCTTATGAGCTAGGGTAGGTCATGTTAAAAACATATCCAAGGATGATGGGGAGACCTAGGGGCTCTCAACAAGAAGTAGCTACTGGTTGAAAATGTGGCACCAACTCAGAATTAGTAAGAAGACCAGGCTTATTGCCCTTATGGAGTCTAGTGGGACTCATAGATTGTGGCTGTTAGTCACCACCTTTCATATCTGGAACTAAAGTCATCCCCAAGGCTCAAGTTTTAGCCAAAGAACAGACAGCCTTCTGGGATGAATAGCAATATCAGGGAGACGCAGTAGAGCCCCAGACCTCAAAGCTAATCTGTTCTAGAAGGAGCACTGAGGTGCAATGTAGTCACATTCCAAATCAATTTTTCCCATAAGAAACAATTAAAAATGGATTAATTGGTTCTCGACCACTAAGCCTTTACCCTAGTCTTTTTTTTTTGGGGGGGGAGGGCATCACTGCTCTCCGGTGGTGGGAGTAGGAGGCCCAGCCCCACTGCTGGAATTGAACCTCCATCCCAGTGGGCCGCAGTCCCGCGCACAACCACTACCCTAGCCTTTTATACAAAATGTTACACAGAAATTTCAAAGTAAACAAGTTCCGAGTTAAATAATATACTTTAAATAAGAAATATGATATTTAAAAAAAAGTTTTTAATAACCACCAGAGGCCCAAACATGAGACTGATTAGGATGTGAATCTGTGGACATGGATATGGAGAGAGAGCCATTGTTTGGAAGGGAAATTCCCTTCCATAAAATCAACAGGTTGCTGCTGTTAAGACGTTTTTCCCCTTCTTTGCCTTTTTTTTCATTAGGGCCTGGTTGACTTTTTCTTAAACAAACAAACAAATTAAAAAAACCTCTCTGTCTAAAATGGTCTGCTGTTGGCGTTTCCTGAACTGTTTTCTGAAAGGGTTTACTAAATTTTCATCAACAATATTGATAACACTGTTAGCCAGTTCCTTATCATGATGGTTCTTTACAAAAAACTCTAACTTAGGACCCATTTTTTTTAATCTAGAAACAGTCACAAAAACTAAGAAAATTATAGCAAAACACTTGGAACACAGCTGCAAAAGGTTTAAACACACATACTAACAACTAGCGCCGACTGACCAAAACATGAACTGCTTTTGTTTACAAAAATCATGTGTGTTGGATAAAATTCCTAAGTTTCGTTCGAGCTCTGATGCAAAATTTTCTCGAAATCTGATGATATCAAGTACTGATATGGTTGAGTACAGGGTTCAACCGTACCCTCTCCTTAAAATATTCACTTTAGGAGATTCAAAACACATCATTTGCTCAGAATAAAGCTCCAAAGGAAAGGAGAGATAAGGGAGTGAAAGAACAAAGAGAGTCAACAAACGTGATGGAATTGTTGAACAGCAAACCAATTTCCTCTGTAAACTTTCATGTGACGCTCAATACAAGGTAATAAAAATGACACTATTGGTTCTATGTTTTCAGCAATCTACTTAGTTCTCTAACACACAATGTTGCACATATAATAAGTGCCCATGACATATTTATTGCTTTTTCCCAAGCAATCATGTGACATCATAGAAAAATTACTATAAAGGTAGATTTGTTATTCCTAATTTTAAATAAATATCAAAACAACCTCTAAGAGGCCAAATGAAATTGAAAGGCATTTTTTAAAAATGATCCCCAAGTTATTAGGTAAAGGCACAATGATTCAGTGCATAATCAATATTAGCCAGGTAAAAAATCAATAACCATAAAAAATACATTGATAAGACTGGTTAAATTCAAACCTGATGTTCATTAAAAACCAACAATTGTCCCACCATCAATAAAGCGCTATCTTTATTCAATTTGAAGTTTCATAAACTAGTTCCCATCAAAGCATTTTACTTAGGCTTATCCAATAGATGTGCACAATAAAATCTGAAAAATTAATTGTGAATATGAAGAGTCAAATACCTTAGAAGAGAATTCATCAGGAAATTTTAAACAATCCACTCAGGGAAGATACCTTGATGTAAATCATCTCCAGGGAATTACACTACCATTCATTAGGTGGAAGGACCAAAATTGAACAAACGAAAGTTTCTATTCTTTTGTCCACTCATATACCTACAGGCTGCCTTCAGTAGATGCTTTGGTCACGTGTCTTGATTGCCACACCATGCAGAAATTGCAATCGCAGAGCACACTGCGATTAGATCGGCAGTTAGAGCTGCGTAATAAATAGCTCTGCACTTCCCAGTTCTGACACTTTAGATGAGTCCTTTTAATGGGAAGAGGGTCCATCTTCTTTACTGTATAGTTGAGATCTCTCTCTTTCTCTGGCAGCAACCAGCCCCAAATAGAGACATAATGAACCCAGAGGGCTAAGAGTGGCGTGTGGCGCAAGGACTGTTCTATATACAGTACTCTAACTTGTAGCATGTGACGGAAAAGTTTTATATACTCTGTGTTGACTGACACTTCTTCACCTTTTCCTCAAATCCAGAAACAATATACCTTCTTTTCAAACCTGCATTCATTCAAGCAGGAGCGCTGGATCACAAGTGTCAAGTAGATTTTGATGTACAAGTCTAGTTTAAGCCACTCAAAGTTTCCTGCACAGGTATTCTGAAGATAGGGCTATAGAAACTGGGCATAAGCAATGCCAAACCAAATCTAACCAAGTTCACTGACATTGAGTCTGTGCCTATTCACTGTTACCCTGGAGGGCAGGGTGGAACGACCCCGTGAGTGTCTACAAGTGTAACTGTTTCACTCACTCTCATTCATTGCAGTCAAGTCAATTCTGACTCACATCGACGTACAGGACAGCTAGAAATGCCACTGTGAGTTTCCAAGGCTGTAATTCTTGATGAGAATAGAAAACTCACCTTTTCCCTGCAGGATCAGCTTGTGGTTTAGAACTTCTGACCTGTCAGATTGCAGTCCAGTGTGCAGTAAGAAATCTAAGACCATTTACCCATAGCTCCCAGAGAAAGAAACCCAGACAGTTTTATGAAGAACCTTCAAAAAGTTTGTAGAGAAATCTCATTATCTTTTAATTCCATTTTCCTACTAACATTTTGAAACTCTCTTCTCTTTGAAGGTCAATGGAAAACATTTGCCTTATTAGTGGTATTTCCATGGTTAGAAGTTAATTTGTGAACCAAGAGAAACACTTTGTCTATCTGCCAATGTGGGAACCTTGGCAAGAGGGAGGGTGTCTCCCAGGTAACTCCAAAGACAGAGTAGTAGAGGGGTCTCTTCTCATAGTGGCTTAGCATTCATCTATCCCACTGTGCCAAAGCCTTTACCATTTTAAAAAATAGGAACACCCCTCTAATTAAAAAAAAAGTCACCAATTTTGGTTACACTTGAAATCCCTTTCAACCATCACAGGGAAAAGTTACCTGAGATTATTGGTTTTATACCATTATTCTAGTTAGTTTAAGAATATGCCCATTACTACAATAAAGGCTGAATTTCCCTTGTGGGCTGTTTCTCTGTCTAAGCCACGAAACTGTGATGCTATGCATTAATCATTCAAGTGTTTGAAGCGTTTGATGGTCTAATAGTTTTGTAAACAGGCAGATGAATCAAACGCATTTCCTTTGACTTCCTTTGGTTGAGAGTTAAGACTTAGTCTTACAGCCCCCACCCCCACACCACTTTTTTTTTTCACCTACCCCTCTCTAGTGCTCCTGCATTCTTGCTTCAAACCAATGCCATTTGGATGAACCTCAAGTGTTCCTTGCACATGCAGCCATGTGACTTGACTTACAGCCCGAAGTACACTGGGAAACAAGATAACCCACACTTTTCAGACCTCAAGTTTGAATATACAACTTCAAAGTATATGAAAAGGCAGAAGGCATATTTTTGATGGTATGTTTTCATTTCAAAATTGTAACTAGAATCCATCATTTTCCTTCGTGTAGTACTCTATTATTTTAAATTCAAAGATAGGCTGCTTCTTTTGCCAAAAACCTTCATCAACTTACATACTATGGGACTGAGTCAAATGCATGCACTGAAGAACACAAGACTCTTCTTGAAGTAAAACTCTCCTGCCTTTGTGGATATTCATCCCAAGTTCCTTTTCTTTCTTTTAATGCTTTCATTCCCTAGACATGCAGTCTACATTTTAATTCCTCTTCCCTTTCCAGGGCCTCCAAGTGATTCACACAACAAAGACTGTTGGGACTAAAGCACAGTTCATATATCCCTCAAGCAGAATGGACATATCAACACAGGGTGGAGGGGGTGGGAAGAGAAGAGAAATGTTCAAGTTGTTGGTCCTTAATTCTTTCAGTTCATATTGACTTGAAGAGCAGGTCATTAGGATCAAGTAGAACAGTGTGTTAAAGAACCCATCTATACATCTGCTGAGAACAGTAGTGGTGTCAGTGTCAGAACATGTCTAGTTCAGCAGGAGAATGTAAACCAAGATCAGGCCAAGAAGATGGACCCCTATGAAGTAGAGATTAGGGTCAAGACATACTGTTACTTTGCAGTCTTTTCTCAATTCTGACAGCAGTCATCCTTCCCATGCCACTCTACTTCCCTTCAAGTTTGTTGCAATGGCTACACAGAACTTACATAACAACTTAGAGTTAAGTCGAATAAGTGAGATGTATGCATGTATATTTATAACAACACGATGAAACTGGGGGTCAAGATCAATAGGCTACAATTCAGGATCAGAATTAGGATGCAGGCAGGGAATCCCCCATTTGTCAGTATAAGACAGCTCCCTCAGTTCCCCTTGGTCACACACAGGTCTTTACTCAGACCTAGGGACAGATCTCCTGTCAACTCTGAGGATCTTTTGGGGCCCTCCCATCTGTTATCAACGATTCTGCCAAAAAGCTCCTTCTGGGTCTACTGGGCTGCTGCTGGACCTCGTCTGGTCCTCTCACTGTTGTCAATGTTACAGCTGTTGACTTGTAGTACAGCTCTTTAAGAGATTCTTTGCTTCCTCTTTCTCTACTGCTTCTCTCTTGGTTCCTCCTTCTGCTTTTCTGTCTGAAAAGTCTATGGCATTGACTGCATATATATATAAGCCCTTATTATATTCAAGGTGACTTGTCCCAGCAGGCCAAAGATATTTCTATTATTAACCCCTGTAAGGTTCATTCCAATCACAGAGCAGGCGCAAAACCTGCAGCATGAGACTAGACAAAAAGAACCCAACCAAATTGTTTACCATTTACCCTCGCAATGTCAAGCCACCTGGGCAAAAGTAACACAAGTTCTGCAGCAGAAAACCAAGACAGAGGTAATTCCTCAAGACTTAAGGAGAAAGTCTTTCAAACTCTTTTTCTGAAGCACTAAGACAAAAGACCACATAAAGGAACTCATTTCACCTGTCTTTCATATTATCAAGTTATTTCTTTTAATAACCACTTTTATACCACTGAGTGTCAGTCATTTGAATCACAGCATGCAGTTATTCAAAGGGGATCATCATTTTGCCTGAACAAAAGGGAAAAGTTAATTTCGAGGCGAAGAAAGAGAGAGAGGGAGGGAGGGAGAGAGAACAAAGAATGTTTTTGTCTAACATGGTTTTTGATGAAAAGATTTCTTTTAAGGAAGGTATAGGGGGGAACTCCAGGGCACCAGAAAGAAGCAAAAGATGAATTGAGAAAGGATTGTGAATGACAAGCAAACATACCAAGTGGCTTTACCTTGCCTACAGCTTTGGTGGCTATGACCAGCTCAGGTCTTATGGAAGCAGTCTTGATTAACACCTGTAATCTCTGCTTTAGAGTTTTGTCCCCACCACAGACCAGTTGTGTTTCTTTAACCTAGTAACCCCGATGCTATTTTTTTGTCCTCAAAGGTTCAGTTTCCCCATCGAGGAAAATGCAGGGTGCAATGACTACTATCTTGGTGATGTAGTAGTGAAGAGGTTAGCTGCTGACCCTAAGGGCTATGGTTTGAATCCACCAGCCCCTTATCAGAAGACAGTCATGACAGTCTGCTTCCAAAGGTGACAGCCTTGGTAGCTCTGTGGGGCATATCTATTTTGTCCTACATGGTTGCTATGAGCTGGAAGTCAAACTTGATGGCAACAGGTGAGACGTGCATAAGAACAGTGGCAGGTCAATGGTAGGATTTTTGCCTTCCCTGTGGGAAACTCTGCTTCAATGTCTCGTCTATGTACCTCACATACCTCTTGCCTATCAGTCGAGGTGTATGCCTAACTATGTATGACGTTGACCAGGTTTCAGCAGAGCCTCCGGGCTAAGACTGACTAGTGACAGAGGCCTGGTGATCGACTTCTCCACATCAACCAAGGAAAACTGTGGATCACAACGGTCCAGTCTGTAATCAGCCATGGGGATGGCACAGGACCAGGTGTGCTTTGTTCCCCTGTGCATGGAGCAGACATGAGTCAGGGGCCTCCTTGATGGCAGTCAACAACAAGAGGAAACAGCTCATAGTCTTGTGACTATGAAATGAGATTTTCCAGCGAAGGTCTAACAACAAGGTCAGACACAGAGCAAGTATTCTTGTTTATATTTGTTTTCCCAGCCATGGCCACAGAGCCACTCAGGTAAGGGTAAGTGTCCTGCATGAAAACATATTCCCTCGATGGAAAATAATGTCCAGGTCAAGTATCTTCATAGAGCCAAGTCAAGTCCAGCCTCCTTTCGCCTCCAGCTACCCACTCCAACCTTTCTCACCCATTTTTATAAAACAGAACACTTGCTATTTTTTGGCATCTACACTTTGGGAGTATCATTTGGACATTGATCCCAAGTGTTTATTTTACCCAGGAGAATAATTACCCAGGGGTCCTTGACACTTGCTTATAAATTTTCCTTTCCTTGCTTCTTCCTTCCTTGTGTACTTTCTGTATAGATAAAGGATCAATGGCATGCCTCTCATGGCTTCCTTTTTCTCCATAGATGGTTTCTGAGCAACAACAGTCTATGAGATAATTTTTACCCAGCTCTACCTGGCTTAATAAAAAGGTTCATTCCTGTGTATTGATTCCACCCTACTGCTAATAAGCTTTTATTTTAAGCCATTGCCATTGTTGTTAATTAACCACCTTTGCATTGGTTCCAACTCCAGCAACCCCACTTATGCTGTGGAAGAGAACTTGTAGCCATTTGCTTAGCTGTCATCTGGTCAGGCAAATCCCCAGGCCTCTTCTTAGGTGGAGACCCAAGGTGTGCTTGAACTACAAACTTTTGGGTCCACAACCAATCACTAACTGTTAAAGACGCTGGGACTCCTGTTATCAGACATAATTCACATTGCTGTCATGTATCTAAAATGACAATGATGCATTTAGCAACCTAATCCATTGTTTAAAAACAATCTTTTCATATACTCAGCATAGCTGCTTTCAAAAAGACCTCTTTTCCTCCCTCCCTCCCTGATCTACCCCTGCTAGACCTTCTCAGCAGACTCCTGTGGATGTCTATTCTGGAGAGGAAAGAGCCAAGATGTTTTTAGGGTCAGTGGAAGCTGCTAGATCTAGTGCTGGAGACTAGGTGGTTTTTTTTTTCACAAGCAAAGATTAACGTTGATAGGACACCCCTCCTTTTTGGCTCACATAGATCCACCATGCATGATGGGACTGTGCCATTCCCATGGAACAGCTCTGAACCATAGCTGGGTCGAATGAGCAGCCGAGTATGCACTATTCAAGGATATCATTAAAAATGAAATAATCGGTTTCCCATCTGCAGGAAAACGAATAGCATGACTTTCATCTATCATTTATTTTATTGTGTCAAGTTATTCTTCCTTTATAGTTCTATAGATGAATGGTAGCAAGATTTTATATTTAGAACAAGTTTAATGACCATCTGAAGAAATGTCAATGACGTTGTTGCAAAACCTTGGAACTTAGAGGAAAGCTTGAAGCTTACAGCTAAGACTGACTTAAAATAAGCAATGCGTACTCTTCTTCGTGTTTTTCATGGGCTAATTTGCTTATCCAGCATCACTACATTATGAGATAGGTACTGTCATTATCCCAGCTTTACAAATGCAGGCACTATGTAGAAGATGGCTAAATAACCCCCCCAAAAACAGAATTGTTTTTCAAAGTCATGTATTTAATTTTTTTTACAAATAACGTTATCACCTTCAAAGTACTCTCCATGATACTTAATACATTTGCCAAATCTGTGATTCTGTCCTTGGGAACATTTTTTGAATTCATCTGTTTGGACAACTGACAACACCTCCCTCATTTTTTCCTTCATCTCTTCTCTGCCATCAAATCTATGTCCTTTCATATCCCTCTACATTTTTGGAAACCAAAGGAAGTGGCACAGGGTGAGGTCCAGTGAGTCAGGTTCATGGGACAAGAAAAGCCTGTGTTGTTTTGTTTTGTTTTGCCAAAAAGGGGTGCACTGAGATGGTTGCATGAACAGGTGCCCTGTCACAAAACCTGTGCCCTGTCTGCCACAATCTAGGCCTTTTTGATCACACACTGGTAGGCAATCTTTTTAGAACCTCTATTATCAAAAGATTGACTAACTCTGACCTGGTGGGATGAACTCCAAATACATTACGAGTAGACATCAGGAAGTTGATGGTCGTCCAGAATGAGGACTGTCATCAATTGACATTTTCCCCCATAGCACTGTCCTTGTAAGCTCTGTTCAACATCACAATTTTCTGTGGCTTTCTTCCCAAGCAGGAAGCAAAATTATACAACTGTATGCTGTTCTCTTAAGTACAAGGTTCGAGCGAAACTGCTTTTACAAATTAACTGTGACCAGAAAGAACCTTCCCAAGTGAAGCCACTGCGTGCACTAACTCAGAGCAAGTTGCTGGATGCTCACGTAGAGTGAAGAATGCTTACAATGAAAGCACTACTCTGCCTAGTGCAATTCTGGTTTTCTCAGGGGTGGCCCCTTAGGCATAGCTAGTTTTTAGGCATGAGAGCATTTGAACTGTCTGGCTCTCAGGTGTGTCTCATATTCATGACATTATGTTATTCCTTTACAACAACGAACTTAGTTTGTAGCCTCAGAGAAACATTGACTCATGTTAAAAAACAGAAACTTAAGGAAGACTACTGTGTTAAAATTGTTATCCTGCAGTGTATAACAGCCTCTCAGCTATCGTCACATGACAGGTAAGGAAGTAAAACAGTAAAAATTGGAGAATAAAGTCATTAAAAATTCACTAGCCTACCACATCACCAATATCCTACTTGCCTGCCCTTTCCTGGATTTTCTAGAAACCCAGAGATTAGACTAAGTTATTGGCTTTGACCTTTAAACCTATATTTTATAACTCGAGAAAATAAAAATGTCTAGAACAAGATAAAGAGGTTTGAATCAGTAAATAATATAAAAGCAAAGCAACACTATTTCAAGATTACAGAAAAAGGAGAAAGGAAGCATTTTGTCGTTGTCATTGCTGTTTGTGTAAGTTTGTGGTGATCTTAGGCCTTCCTGTCTCCAAAATGATCCATTCCCTGACTGCACCCACTATTTTTAGAGCTCATATAATTTCAGCACTTCAAAAAGTCAATGACTAGCCACCAGCAGAGATCAAGGTTTTATGAGACTCAGTACTCTTAAAATTGGGAGCGCCTGCTTTAAGTAAAAGAATGCTAATTTAAAGATAAAAAGTTAGATAAGGACCTTGAACACACCTATGGAGGGGAGGGATTCTAAAGAAATCTATTTCAGAGTAAAATCCAGAGCAGTTGGCAAGAATACCTGGGCCTAAAGGGAACCATTCGTTCCTTCTCTTGTCACCTTAAATTTCAGCACATAGGGACTGACCCAATTCACCCAATTCAAAAGCTAGCAGCCCTGTCCTCTTTGCTGAAATCATATAGCACAAGCATGGGTATGATCATATTGGAATTCTTACTTCACTAAGTGAATTCTTTAACACCATGAAGCTTCCACTTTCCAGTTAAATGGGTTGTCAGAGGCCAAGAATTCTCTCATTTTCTCTCCCTGCAGCATCGAGTGTATGTTGATGGCTTCACTGCACAAGCATTTGTGAACTGCATAAAGGATTTGAGTAAGTCTTGGGAACCTTCCCTTTAAACCAGCTGGCTGGGTAGGGTCTTCAGCACTAGCCCCTGGAAACATTTGAGTCCATACAGAAGAGCCAATGTGATCCACACCCATCTTTAAGACAAGACCCTGTGCTGATGCACAGAAGGTGAATGATTGGGTCTCTGGGAAAGCAAGTGGGTATAGAATCTACCTGCCTTTGGCAGAAGAAGGACATGTTAAGCACAGCTCTGTCAACAGGCAAACAGACAATGGATATATATATATATATATATATATATATATATATATATATATATCACTGGAGTTAAACTTACCTTATTGATCCAAAAAATATGTTTTTCAATAGGTGCTTACCTAGCATCAGCTAGTTTTGATAACTTGACCAACCATGTCAATTTTAAGATAGCATCAAATCTTAAATTCTCTTGATTTCTTATATCAAAGTTCCTATTATAGTTTAGAGCATGAGTAATTACCCCCAACCCCTCCAAGTAGAATAATCTGAATAGGTTTGTAAAATTACCCTCAATGGACATATGAATGCACAGCTGTTGCAACTCTACATTTAAGTTGGTTGTCTCCTGGAATGGGAGGACTAAGTATTTGCTACAGGTACTTGTCTCAAGTGATTTTTCCTTTTTGGTGGTTCCATGATTAGATCTATAGTTGAAAATCTCTTTCTATTGCTTTTACATACAAAGTCATTTCTTCTGACATTTCACTCGTATTATCAAATTCATTCGAATTTGTATCTGGAAATAGAAGTTCCTATTAGGAAGACCAGTCACAGATCCTGATTTCTTGACTTAAACAATGCCTTTGAAGCAAATACTGATGACTCCGAACAGATGGCAATGCCAACACAGCCTCCACATGATCCCAAAATATATGAGCTGGCATTGAAAGAGGGAACAGAATGGGTAACAATGGACAAAGAGTCCACGTTCCACCTCCATCAATAAGTTGCTAGGTTACCCTGGAGAACTCTCACAGCCCTAGGGAGTTTGGTTTTTCTCATTCGTAAATTGAGGTGGTTGGATGCTGTGAAATTCTGGGTATCTACAAGGCACTCTGTCAATTAAGAACTAAAATTAGATTGAGCTATGGGTGGCCTCCAGGATGCCAGCTTCTGCCTCATTCCCAGTCCTAAGCAGCCATCGACCCCAGGCTCACCATGTACTGTGTGGTGCCAAAGCCACTTCAGAAGGTGTTACAGTCATGGCCTTTCCATGACCGTGGCCTTTTCTGACGACATGCATTCAGCACATCTCTGCAACACTTCTAAAAAGAGGGCACCTTGAATGCATTTTTATTAGAAAGTGTACCATTTGACTAAATTTTGCAGAGTCCATTCAGATCTAATGGAAAACTATTGTCCTCATTTGAAAACTCCAATGAGCTGATCTGTGAGTGCAGCAGGGGGTGGTTTGACCTGATGTAAGAAAGAAGGGTCAGACTTACCTGGACTTGTGCACGGACAGACTCAGGCACTTGATAGTGTAACTCGTGGGCTGTTGTTTGAGATTTGGGGAGTAGAAATGGATAAGAAAGAGACCGATACTTTGATTTCATAATCTACAATAAAGAAAAACAGACAAATGGGACTCAGATGAGAAATAGCTCTCTTTATGACCCAAACTCAGGCTCAGTGGAAACAGCCAAAAAAAAATGTCAACAGTGGATGTTTCTAGGGAAACAGGTCCTAGATCATTTTGTTTCTTTCCTACTTTCCTCTTTCCTGAAGCATGTATTACTTCCTACATGGAGAGAAAGACAGTGAGCTAATATAATCTGCTGCACAGGACCTCTGCAAAGAGTTGAAGAGTAAGGACATCACTCTGAGGACTAAGGTGCGCCTGACCCAAGCCATGCTATTTTCAATCACCTCACAGGCACGTGAAAGCTGTGTATCGAACAGAAAGACCTATGCATTTGAATTCTAGTTCTGGCAAAGACTGTTGGACATGCCATATAAGAACAATAAACAAATCTTTCTTGGAGGAAGTGTGACACAGCCAAGATAGTGAGATTTTGTCTCATGTACTTTGGAATATGTGGTTAGGAGAGATGAGTCCATGGGAAAGGACATCAATCATCCTTCAAGTAGAAGCATAGTGAAACAAGGAAACCTCATCCGTGAGATGGGCACAGTGTCTACAACAAGTGTCAAGAGGGAGCAGGAAGGGCAGGGTTCTGTTCTGTCATCCACAAGGTCATTATGTGTCAAGCATGGACTTGACAGCACCTCACAGCAACAAGGCCACGGCTCACCCCACCCTCACCCCCCGCCGCCTGCCTATGCAGGCCAGGACAATCAATGTCTTATCAACCAGGCAGCCTCCGGCTCCAACTCCCCTGCCCAGCTCTCCTCCTAAATGTGGTATTCAAACACAGAAATGACGTGTACCCAGTGACATCTCTTCTCTAGCCTGTTGACAAAATGGATTTCCACAGTCCTCACCACCAAGACTGGACAAGACACACTTCATGTGTTGTCTCAATGCTGCCTAGGGTATAATTAGTTTTTAATAATGTTTTCTCCTTACTGATGTTGAGTTTGGTCATCTCGTCTAGGTTGGGAAGTTAGTAATTTACAAATGTCTGATATAGGAAAGGATTTCGGTGGTAGTTGAGCCTTGACTTCTACTTGCTTCTAGAATAAAGTGACCAGATGTCCCGCTTTTTAACAATTTAACAACATCCCACAACATTTTAAAATTAAAAATAAATACATTACAATACTATTTTTGTATTCTATGAAAATTTTTGTTCCTTCATATAGACCAAATCTTTAATCAATGGTGTCCCACTTAAAAATATGGTCACTTTATTCTAGAATCCCCAAAAAAGGAGGGAAATGGCCAGAGGGAGGAGCAATTTAGAAGTTCAGATTCAAATATTAAAGCAGATTTCACAGGATTTGTTTTATAATTCAAAAGCCGGAGGTAGGCTGAGCCCCGGTGGCGTAGTGGTTGTGCGCGGGACTGCGGCCCACTGGGATGGAGGTTCGATTCCGGCTCCATGGAGCAAAGGCTGGGCCTCCTACTCCCACCACCTGAGGGCAGTGATGCCTAAAAAAAAAAAAAGCCGGAGGCAGTGAGTTTATAAAAAAAATTTACTCATTTCTTAAAGCAAGTTCTGGTGATGCAGTGACTAAAGCGTTTGACTGCTCACCAGAATAGCAGTGATTCAAAACTATTAGCTGCTCTGCTGGAGAAAGATGTGGCAGTGTGCTTCCATGAAGACTTACAGCCTTGAAAGCCTTTTGAGGCAGGTCTATACTCTTGTAATGTCACTATGAGTTAGAATTCACTCTATTGAAGGCAGTGGTTTGGGTTGGGTTTGATTCCCTTCTAAAAACGTTCATTTCTGAAAATATCCTTAAAATAATTTCTGAGGTCATATTTTTAAAACCTTGGAAAGCATGAGTAAGTCATTTACTTTGGCATTAACTTTTTTTCCCTTTGAGAACTTAATTGTTTTCTTCTATGTTGCAAAGATGCAAAGATTATGTTTTGTAAGGTATTTAATACCAAATAAGAATGTAGCTTTAGTCTAAGGAAAATAACCACAAACCCACTACCATGGAGTGAGTCCTACTCACGGTAACTCTGATAAGGGTAGAACTGTTCTTCAGGGGAGCAAATCTTCTCTGACAACCTCAGAGAGATGCGCTCCTCCCTGTATCCTCCCTGGGTCTCAGAGAGGTGAACTGGGTCACCGGGACACAGCCCAAGAACTGAAACTAGAACTGTGACCCAAGCTCTGATCTACAAAAAGAGGAAGCCAGGGGCTTCCAACGTCAGAACGGGCCCCTCCCGCACCACCTCGACTTCAGACTGGGAGCTTTGGCCCAAATACCTTCAGGGTCATATTTGTTGTTTGCTCAATTGTTTTCAATTGAAGTATGATATGTACAAGCCAAGAAACCCCCATGCCCACCCCTTAGTGTCACCCAGGATCACCCCAGCCCCGAACCTTCGTGAAGTTCCAGCGCTGGATGAAGTGCCGGGCCACGTCGCGAGCCGCCTTGCCGTGGACCACAGAGGCAATGTCATGCCACGGCATCCGGGGTGTGGAGTACCTGTCGATGAAATCTGCCCAGGTGCACCGGGCAAGGATTGGTCACACACAGATGGGTCAGGCACAGCCACTGCATCCCTGCCCCCAAATATGATTCACAATGGTGTGTGTGTGTGTGTGTGTGTCCACAAACGTACATTTCCTGACTCAGGGAACACAACACCTTTGCAGGCACAGATCTCACCTGGAGGAACACAGAGGGGCCCCCTCGCAAAGACCGTTAGGTAATCACTAGCTGAGGTAAGACGTGAGTGGGTTCAAATGATCCAGGCTGGTAACTTTATATCATATCTGGGTCTTTTTAATAATGGCAGCTCATCTCTGTCTCCCCATGGACACTAGAGCCTGCTGACCCTCTGAAAGACCACCCAATCAAAGAGAAGATGATCAAAGGAAGGGGACACCTCTTGCGAGATGATTAAACCTCAAAGCCACACCCGCGGGTTAACCTGCTGCTCTCCACAGGAAAGTTCACTTTCATGGGCTTCCCTGACTCTACGCTCCCAGGGAGCATCATGCGGGCCACAGCCTCGTCTGCAGAGTCTGCAACGGTTTCTCAGATGTTCAATCGCAGCGCAAAACACCGAGAAAGCAATCGATCCGAACCCGAGGTCACACCTGCGCATGCTCCCTGAGATGCCGAAAAGCAATCGACCAAGACCCAAGGGCGCTTCCAAAAGTTCGGAGACACAGGGAATCGAGAGGATGGTCTTCTCCCCCAACCCCCATCACCTTTTTGGAGCCCCCTTCATAACCCGTCTTCCACGGACATGACACTCACCCGCAAAAGGTTTGTCCAGCTGCACCCAGTCTTTGAAGACGAAGTTGCAGTAGTCCTTGCCGTGCCAGAAGCGCGTCTCCCCGTGCAGCTCGCCCACCCCTGTCTGTAAGCTGCGGATGGAGCCGGTGTCTGAAAAGAGACGTCCACACTGGGCTTCGGCATGCAGGTAGAAAACCCTCTCAAACTTTCTGAACTTTTTTTTCCCTTCAGACTCATCACTAAGGCAGTGCGTGTGTCCGTTTGGCTAGAACCTGGGAGGCTGCACAAGGTCTTCACCTCTCAGAAGTCCAGAGGTGGAAATGGGCCTGCAGCCTGGCTTATCCCCAGATGATGAAATGAACCTTGCCAAGGTATTGAGTCGCTTTTCCTCACCGTCTACCTTTACTCTGGGAAATGTCCTCCTTCCCTAGGGCTATCACTTGCCCTCACTCACCTCTTCCTTCTGGTGGGGTAGCGGTTATGGCTGTGAGACATATGGTCACCTGGTTGAAGCCACAAACAGCTCCGAGAGAGAAAGACTGGGCTTTGTACTCCCTAAACAAGGGCTCCTCAAACTTTTTAAACAGTTCACTGTCCCTCAGACCATTGGAGGGCCAGACTAAAGTTTAAGAAAAAGAACAAAAATCTATGACCATGTTTTCTGTGGGCTGGGATGAGTCAGCTGCTAAGCAGGACAGGCAGCAGTGGCAAAAACACCCAGCGGGCCGGATAAATGTCCTCGGAGGGCCAGATGTGGCCCGCGGGCCGTAATTTGAGGACCCCTGCAGCCTAAACTGTTAGTCTCAGAGGTCCACAGTGGGGTTCATTATGAGTCAGCATTGACTCCACAGCAGTGAATTTGGCTTTGAGAGTACTAGCCTATCAAAAAATCTGTTCATTTGACAAGTATCCTCCAATAAACCTATATGAAGCAGTAATAACCTCGCTCACCGACACTGCTTCACTTGTTGTTATCAGTTAGGGCTATTGAATCAGTTCTGATGCATGGAAACATTACATACAACATTGTTTGAAGAAAGACAGCCAGGTTCTGCACCATCTCCATGGTCACTGTTATGTTGAGACTAAGTGTTGCTGGACCAGTCCAGCTCAGAAGGGGTTCAGGCCCATTGTCACTGTGCCAATCCATTGCATGAGGGGTTCCCCTTGTTCCCCTGGAGCCTCTGCACTACCCCACTGTATCGTTTCCCATGACCGCTATCTCCACCTGACATATTATTTGATTATCTTTTTGAAGGGAGAATTTCACTACAGTGTTCAATTCATTCTGCCTATTTTCTTAGCTCATTGAGTACAAGTCGACCTGAATATCAATGGAGGCACCTAATTCTACCACAAAAACTGCATTAAAAATGGGCTGAAAAACTCGACTTATACGTGAGTATATACAGTATTTAGTCAATGAAACAAAAGACTCATGCACAATTAGTTTTGTGTCTCTACCCACTTATATTTTGTGAAGACTCACAATTCCATTAGGGATGAATCAAATATCATGTTCTTCATCATTCCACTACTCTCGGACATTCACATGTTGCTGCAGTTGCCTAATCTGGTGTCAATTTGAGGATTAAGCGTGTGGGAGTGGAATCTGGCCTGACAATCTGGAGCTAGCCAGTGAGACTTCTGTGTGAGCATGGTCTTCTGAGCATTCTGGGAAATGTGGTAATTCCTTCTTGGAGGCGGAGACACTATCGCTCACTACTCAGTCCCCGGAAGACACTCTACTGACAAGACACAAGACTGACTCCCTGGGAGACACTGCAGCTGATAAGACACATGGCAGCATGCTGGTAGACCCTGAGTACTGGCAACTGGAGAAGCCACAAAGAGACCCTTGCCAGCACTAAGATGCTTCTACTGCCACTGGATACACAAGACTCTGCACCCACTGGCCTCTGGTTGTCCTGATATCATTGCACATACTTTGGGAGTTAGAAGAAGACTTTATAGACTGGTATCAGACATATGGACTAATATCGGACTTGTGACCTTAGACTGGATTGAGTTGGGATGTTTTCTTAATGAAAACTTGTATATAAATCTCTTGTATATAAATCTCTCCCTTATATGCATATCCATGTTTATGAATTTTGTTTCTCTAGCCTACCTGGACTAACACACATAGCATTACAGTTTTTTTTCTCTTAACAAGAGAATGCTGCACCTGAAATGCCTTCAGTTTATTACGAAGTGGATTGTGGATGGATGCCAAGGAAACTTTCTCAGTCCTGGCAAACTATGCACCCTGGCCTCCTCAAATCATCACTGCTGACCTCATGACTGTCTGCCTCACCTTGCCCCAAGTTATCAGTACATCAAGCTCCTGGTTCATATCTTCTTTTTCACTTAGTCTCCTCATCAGCAATACTATGACCCAGTCATATGCAATAATATGCCCCCTCCACATCATGATTTCTCCATCTTATCAAAACAATGCAAAAACAGACTTCAGTCCTGAACCATCAAAGCCACCCATGGTAATTAACAAAGCACCCCCCCCCCAGCTCTGAATTAAATTCATTACCTTTAATATCTGCCTCTGTATGTGACTCTAACCTGGGTGCTGCGACTTTGGGAAACCTCTCCATTCTAGTGTCAGGACTTTGAAATTCTGTTGTAGTAGGCAATGACTGTGAGTAGCTCCTGAACCCATACACATAACAAGCCTCAGCTGTATGCAGAATAAAATATTTCTCCCACACATGTTCTCCATTTACAAATGTGTGTCATTTAACAGTGACACCAGAGCTTAAAAAGACAGACAAATGAAGTTAGTTTGTTTTTAAATAGAAGTCGTCAAGATATTTGCATATTAAAGTGAATCCTCCCACTAGAGAATTCAGAGAACCAGTCTCAGTCCAGCTTAAAATATTGGATTTATTAGCCCCTGTGGCCAAAAGTGACTCAGATTCAGCCATGCCAGCTGGATGCCAACTCATCTGAGCTCCGTGGATGACCTTGGGATTTCACCCAAAAGTGATACAGTGACCTGTACTTCTGTAAAACTCACACATCTGATTCGTGTGCACTGGGAGGCTGATAAATTAGGTCATCATGGAGACTCTTATCTCCAAGGCTGAGTTTCTTCATGCATAAAATGGAGATAATAATATTCCAGGCAGACCAGCCTTGCTTTATTGTGCTTTCCATTGTGTGTGTTTGACAAATGAAAGGTTATAGCAACCCTGCATCCAGCAAGTCTATCAGTGCTCTGTTCCCAACAGCAGCTACTCACTTTGTGTTTCTGTGACACATTTTGGTTAATTCTCACAGTATTTCAAGCTTTCTCATAATGCTATTGCACTGCAGGATGGTGTAACTATAACTTTTATGTGCCCTGGGAAAGCTATGAATTCATGGGACTTCCTTCAGTGTGATACCTGCTTTATTGTCATGGTCTGAATCAAACTGCAGCCTCTCGGAGGTGAGCCTGTCAACTAAACCCCATGAGAACTCAGAGCCGACAGCCTGTACACCAACAGTATTACCATTAGTGTGATTTGCTCACAAGCATTCCCCCTTGCTCTATCTGACCAATTACCAAATCCTTTTCAGCCCCACCACTATAATTTATTCCCTAGCTCATTCCTTGAGAATCTGGTTCTTCTTTCCAAAGGTCATCAGATTAAACTTTCTAAAAATTCATATTTAAAAGCATAACATCTCCATCCAGAGGCGTTCAAGATTCTTGATTAAATAAGGGTCCTGTTCCCCAGCTGAGTAGTCTAGGATCCAAATGCGACTGTTGAATATCTTCATAGTCTTTTAACTGATGCTACCTGTCAGCTACACAATAGATATTCTCTAATATTTAGCATTTTCCCATGTCCTCACCTTTGGTGAACCCATTTCCTTCCCCTGTAATATCTTCCTACTCTCAACCACCAAAATAGGTCTTGACCTGAATCACATGTCCCTTTCTGAAGAAAATTCCTTCTGGATGGTTACAGAGGAAGGTCTCCCACCTACATATCTTCTACACACTTCTCCAGTGTGCGACACTCATGGTATAGTTGTTTTTGAGGTTACCTGCTCAGTGAGATGCACTGACACAGTGGCTGCAACCATGAGCTCAATCAGAACAGTCATTGTGAGGACAGTGCAGGGCCAGGGGACATTAAGGTCTGGTGTCCTCGGGTGGCTATGAGTCAGAACAGATTTGATGGCACCCAACAACAACAAGTTGTGGAAGCAGCCCCGACTGCTGGCAACCAATGTACAATGAAATGAAATAAAATAAAATGTGACCCATAAGGGTTTTCACCACTGATGCTGAAAGTAGATAGTTAGGTCTTTGGTCTTAAGGTGGAAGCCCCACTGAATTCTCATTTGTGGAGGATGAGAACTCTGTCACTGAACCATTACTGCTTCAGAAGACTGTTAGGCATGTTTCCCTCACTTCTGGAGTGCAAGTTCTTAGAGAGAAAAATTGCACAGAGCTGACTCTCAGGAACAGATGTGGTGTGCAAACGGCACACACAAAGTCAACCCAGAAGCAGGCCAACCCTGCAGCAAGAGCTGAAGTCCATGGGGGCTCTGCCGCTTCACCCAGGTCTAACAAGTCCCAGCTCAGGTGCGCTGGGATGGCAAAAAGAGGTGTAAGTGGGGTCTGAAGCTACACGTTAAATTCTGACATCTTCTAAAATGAATGAAAGCAACCTGGAGAAAGTTGAGTCCCACCAAAGAAATACATATATCTCTATCAACTTTTCTAAACTCAAAAGCAAATTTGATCCTTTTTAACACTAGGCAAAGCTATAAAACCAGTCATAAATTTCTTGCAACAGAGAACTGTAGGGCCTTAAAACAGATTTGAAAAGAATAATACATTTACAAGATAGGGAGACTTTGTAAACCAGATGTCTCACTGGATGGGCAAAGACATAAAATTTCTTCTAAGAAAAGTCTATAATGTACATCAGATCATTCTCTTCTTCCTTTAAGGCTCAGCATAAAAGTCCTTAGTCATTCTGCTACCGCCAGAGGCAAGGACTGTGGTTGCTACACCTGCTCGATGTGAATCAAACAACAAAACTGTCCCAAATCGAGGCAGCAAAGCCATTCGTAGCATGCTGTGGAGGGGGATGATAAGCATGGAACACTGGATTCCACGGTAGAAAGACAGGCAGGAGCAGCAGTCTGCCTAGCAGGAACAGAGTGTCGTGACCAGCATTGAAAGTGGAGCCATGACCAGGACTTACTGGAGGTGCTATCGATGCTGCTGATGCTGTCCGCACTCTGGAGGTGGTGCCGGTGCAGCTGCCGGTAAAGGCTGAACTTCGAGAACCTTCTTGGCTTCCCTATGCCTTTCATTTTTGAAGCCGTGTCATCCACACTCTTCAAGATGGGAAGATTAGATTTATTTTTATCTTTGAGGTTCAACGGTTCTATAGATTCTGTGCCTTCAGTCTGAGAAAAAAATTTACAAAAAATTATATAAAAACAAAAAAAGAGGTCAGCGTATAGATAGACTGTACTATAGTCCTTGAGTTTAAGGATGGCAACTCCAGTACAAGCATATGGTAAAGTCTGCAACAGAGAACCAGAGAGCTAGCAAAACATCTGAGAAGAAAGATCAGGTGTTCCATCATGGTTCCTTTTCGGGTAGGCCAATACCGTCAAATTTCTTATCAACTAATCTTTTATTCAAATATCAGAGCTACCTTTGTTCAAAAGCTACTGACCACTTTCTTCTGATAACCCTGGGCCATGTGATGTTTCCTCTGCGTGTCATCTTCTCTGCTACTATTCCCTGAAGCACGATCTGGCCAGAAAAGTCCCTATCTTTCCAGCCTTAAAATAAGATGGAGTCCATCAGCGCATTTAACAAGAAGCAGGTAAGTTGGCAGCTCTTGATTTGAACAGTATTGTGAGGTGTTAAGGAACCCTGATGGTAACACCCGGGTTATGCACTGTGCTGCAGTCCACAAGGTACATAGATGAAAACCATGAGTCACTCCGAGGGAAGAGGATGAGGCCTTCTACTCCCATGCAGAGATACACTCTGACACACTCACAGAGGCAGTTCTACCTGGTCCTATTGGGTCACTATGAGTCAGAATTGACATGAGAGCAGTGAGGATGGTTTTTCAGTTAGGACAAAGGTGGTATCGTCAATGCCTAAAGTTTTAATAGATATATTGGCACACGGACTTTTTTAAAAGTCAAAAGTTTTGAACTCAGAGAAGTTCATGTAAATCCCAAATTCAAGCAATAGCAAATCAAACTTTATACCAGCCTAGAGACGTAGCCACCACGTACTTTAAAATAAAACGTACAAAAACCACCACTCCATTGATGTCAGAGCTAAGTGCTTTCAATGCTGGTCAATGTGACCCATCCTGCTCTCCGTCCAGCACAGTCACTGGGATCCCTTGAGAAGCCACAGGATGGTACCTCAGGGAATCACTGCTTTAGGCTCATTCTACCATTGCAACCACTGCTACTGTGTCTTTGAAATATTGTTTACATTCCAGGTATTTTTGTAAATTTTTTTCTTCCAGAATAAGGCAGGAATAAGTGATAAATATGTTCATCTAGAATGGTTCCTAGGCCCCACACTAACCCCAGTTTTGTAATCATCCCTTCATTTATTAGCTGCAGCCACTCCATGGCATCAGCTGGAATGTCAGTTCCTGGATTTTTTACAACCTGCCAGGCTTTGTGTTAAGAATTGCACAATGATTTACCACATTGTGCAAGAGAACGAGCCAAGACTCACAGATGCTAAGTTACTTATTCATAGTCACTGTCTAACCAGGTGGTGAAAACAGGTCAATTTGATTCATTTTTTTTTTGCAGCCTCTCAATCAATCAATGATCACCATTCTATTAACACCTTCTTATACAATGTACATCTATTAACACAGCTCCATGAAAGTGGGGTTTTTCTTACTGTGAGGGATGCCAGGGAAGGCCCCGTAGTGATACGCTTCACGCTGCCCACGTCCGTGAGTCTGTGCTCATTGTCGTCCCACCTTCCGTAGGCCAGGTCGATCCCACCCACAAAGGCCACAGACTGGTCGATGATGACAAGCTTCTCGTGGTGAGCCCACAGATACACGGAGGATGACACATGGTCCGGGTGCCTCATCACCTTGAGAGGAAGAATCACACCACACAGCATGGATATAGGGATATATTGTGGCACCTCTTGTTTGAAAGGAATTTTGGGAGGTCATGGACTTCAGTGATAAGAGGCTGTAAGGTAATAAATTAAGTTAAATATCGACTAAAGAGCCCTGGTGGGTAAGGCATTAGACTGTTCACCACAAGGCCAGCAGTTCAAACCCGCCAGTTGTTCTGTGGGAGAAAGGTCAGGCTGTCTGATCCCACAAGGATTTACAGTCTCAGAAACCTGATATAGCAGGGATGCTCACACTTTTTCAGCATGCGAGCTACTTATAAAATGATTAAGCCAAAATGATCTATCACTACAGAAATGCAAAACACATATTTTTACTTATTGCATTTATTCATGAATGCATTGAGAAGTCTTTATATGTACAATGTATGTTTATGAACCTTGCATAACCCATGAGTTGATATTGCCCAACAAGACACAATGAACTATGTACATTTTGTGTCATTACCCGAGTTTACTCTGAAGACTTTCACTGAATGGAATGAGGCAGAGATGCATAGTCCAGACAGTAGCTGCTGACAGCCAGCCTTAAGCACACTTCCAAATGATCATCAGTCCTGGTGGAACGGTACTTGGACTTAATGATCCTTATGTGGGAAAAGGCTGACTCACAAATAAGTAGGGCCAAATCATGCAGTCAAGGAGGTAGCACATTTCCTCATGTGGGTACTTTCCCTCTGGGAGTCAGTTCCAGAACTCTTCATGTGCTCTGGACTTCAGCTGAATGTTGACTTGTAGTGTCAAGATCTCCCATTCCGTATGAAAGTGATGTGTTTTTCTCTTCTTACTTGGTCTTGCTCCCCTTTGAATGCTCTTTCTTATGCTTAAGAGGAGAAAAAAAATAAGGTCTAAAAATTGGCCATAACTCAGCTTGTCAGTTTTGCTGCACTTAGCATAGCTGTTTGCCCATACATTTGACATGTGATTGGCTGCGCTGTGTATCAATTAAGTGACAGGATTGATGACAGGCTTACATCTATTTTTTAATGCCATGCAATCTACCCACACTACATTTGCATCGACTGGTAGATGGCGATCAAAGTATTGAGCACCCCTGCTATACAGAACCTACAATCTACTTAGGATCTGTGAGCCAATACCTGATGACTATGGTGGTAGGAGTTGGTTTAGTTTTGGAAAATATCCTCTCAATGTTGTAGGGAAGTTTTTTGTTTTTGTTTTTTTTAATTAAAAAGAGTGGGCAATGTCCTTATAAAAGATCTCACATGGGACTGAGCCCCGGGGGTGTAGTGGTGGTGTGCAGGACTGCACCCCATTGGCTTGCTGGTTCAAATTCAACAGCAGTTCTCCAGAAGCAAGGTTGGGCCTCCCACTCCCACTAGAGGGCAGTGATGCCCCCCCCAAATCTCACATGTTAGGTTAAATAGGTCTGCTATTTGTTTCCCCTAAACAGCACTTCCTGCAGTTCAAATGCCAGAAACAAAATGTGCTATGTATATACCAATCCCTAACTTCTAGCTGATTCTCAGTATGTAGCCAAGGAAGATATCGTTCTTTCTTTTTATTGAAAGATCATTTTCTTGGGGACTCTTACAACTCTTGTCACAATCCATACATCCGGTGAATTTGTGCATATGTTGCCTTGATTCTTGTCTAGACATTTACTTTCAATGGAGCCCTTGGTATCAACTCCTCTTCCCACTTCCTTCCCCTCTCACAACCTGGTGATAGATTATAGATTGTTATTATTTTCATATCTCACACCGACCACTGTCTATCCCATGTTTTTGTTGTTCTTCCCCCAGAGAGGCATGTATAGTGATGTGTCGATCATTGTGATTGTTTCCCCCTTTCTCTCTTCCTCTTCCCCCTACCCCCTGACCCTTTGGTATCACTATTCCTACCCTTGTTCCTGGATCCTGTGTGCTCTGGGCTCCCATTTCTTATCTATACTTTGTACATCATCCAGTCTAGAATGAATTGAGAAGCCAAGCTGCACTGGGGTCATGGTAGTGGAGGGTGAGGTAACTTCAAGGAACCAGAGGAATATAGTGTGTTTCTTTGCTGCTTTACTGCCCCTTGGTTAACTAACCCCTCCCTGTGGCTCCTCTGTGGGGAGATTGTTCCATTGTTGAAAGATGAACTTTGGATCTCTGCTCCAACACTTCCTGTTTTCGTTTGTTTGCTATGTGTCTGCTGATGCCTATTACCTGGTCAATATGACTCCTCATGATCACACCAGCGGTGTGCTTCTTTCATGTGGACTTCTTGCTTCTCTGCTGAATGGTGACTTGTTTGCCATCAAGCCTATAAGGCCTCAAATGCTCCAACTTTTAATAGCCAGGCACCATCTGCCTTCTTCACCACATTGCTTATGCACCCATTTTGTCTTCAGCGATTGGGTTGGGAGGGTGAACATCTCAGGCCATTGACTGGTTAGAACAAAGTGTTCTTGTATTGAGGGAGGGTATGAGCAGACCCCAGAAGTCTGTCCCCTACCTCAGTGTATTGCCGTATAGATACATACATGGGCCAATATCTCTATTTCTGTGGATCAATGTATTTCCATATAGACACCACGATGCTTATACCTCTATCCATTGCTTTTGCTTCCTAGGTCCTTCCTCTGTTTTCTTTTACCTTCCTCCTATGCCATCGTGACTTTCCCCTCATTTCCACCTCTTGGTCCCTCCTCTCAGCTAGTTTGCTGCTGCTCCGAAACACTCCCATCGCTGGACGCCTGTCTCCTCCTTGTTTTGTTTTGTTTTTGTGCTCGTGGGAGCTATTCAGCACTGCTCCTGAGAGCCGCTGCTGGATTTGAAACGCCAGGCCTCCAGGCTGCAGTCCGGCACTCAACCACTTATGCCACCAGGGCTCAGCCTGTCTCCTCTTTGTTATTGACTCCAATACCCTCATTGTTCTCCTGTCTATGGCATTGCTTGCTCCCCAAATCCCTCCCCCACGGCCCTCACCCCAACAGGTCTTCCCAGGACTGTTGGTCCCACTGCTTTCTCAGAGGAAGACTTCTATACAAATTTTTAGGGGATCCCTTATATTAGGGGGCTTCTTGTTGCTGGGAAAATTCCATTATCTTTCCATCCCATTTTCCTACTAATTTTTCAAAGTCCCTGTGTATATCATACTTTGGGGAGTTGCCATTTAACTTGAATTTTTACCTCAAATGCCAATACTTATCAGCTCATTTTGGTATCTGGTTCACTGTTCCTCCTACAAAGATTATATCTGATAATATATCAAGCTTGAATTTTTTAAAATTAACATCTATTTCTAAAAAGATTTTAAATAATTAAATCGGCATTTTAAAATTTGAAATGGTAAGCATACAGTTATAGGCAGACATTTTGGCCTCTCTTGATTGGAAAGGAACTTTGGGAAGTTATGAGCTTCCTCTTTTCAAATAGAATTCCCTTGAACAGCGCTTCTCTGACCTATCCTATTTATATGTGCCTTTTGCTTTAAGTTTTATTGGCATCATTTCTATATGATACACTTCAGTAGTTCAATCATCTTAAGAAGGGTTGTACAATAATCATCATAATTAATTTTGGAACATTTTCTTTTTTCTTGTACTCATTTTTATCAGCTCCTCATTTCCCCTCAACCTCCCCTGCCATACTCGCAAGAAGAGGTGAATCCAGTTACTGTCTCTATAGATTTACCTACCCTAAATTTCATATAAAGAGCCATGGTGGCCTAGTGGGTGATGTGCTGGGCTGCTACTCACAACGTCAAGAGTTCAAGACCACCAACCACTCCATGGGGAAAAGATGAGGCTTTCTATTCCTGTAAATATTTGCAGTTTTGGAAACCCCTGGGAGGCAGTTCTACTCTTTCTCATTGGGTCACTATGAGCCAGAATCAGCTTGATGGTGCTGAGTTTAGATAATAAGCAAAAAAAATTAAATAGAGAAAAGGAGACAACATATAGCAAAACTTCTATTCAAATCAAATTCCATGATCGTTTTTATTTATTTAATATTGATTTAAACACAATATATCAACTGTGAGATCTTTCTTTTTAACAATATACAAAAACAAATTTTAGGGTTTCAAAATATTTTTAATATGTTGCATTGGAATTTAAGCTGTTTAATCAAGTACTTAAAGGACATACAAAACTGCTAATCACCATCTTGTGTAATTCTACTTGTCAACAACCTTCATATTGCCAGCAAGGCTACTAACTTCTCAGCTGAATATTCTTAATTCCATGTCCTTATAGATATAACTTTTTAAATCCCGTGTTTGTCTTTATTCCTCACCATTCTTTTAACTCCTCACTTATTAGTTTATCTACCAAAATGCTAGCAAGTACCACTGTTAAGATGGTAAAGGGGTATTTATTTTGGGGGGGGGGCATGACACACAAGAAACACAAAGCTATCACATGAAGTTTGAATAAGTTGGTACTTTTCATTGCATTTATCCTTGATCCTTTTATTGTACGGAGGTGAACAAGATCAATGCTACATTTTGTGTGATTCACAAATTACATAACCTTTATTAAACATAAATAGTCTCCTCTTAGCAGAGTTCCTTGTTCATAGTGAGTATTTGATTAAAAGATGTGGTCAATGCAATGGACGGATATATAGATTGTGATGAGTTGTATGAGACCCCCCCCCGCAAAAAAAGGTATAAATACTGACACACAGTATGTATGTATATATTGTGATTAGAGCTGTATGAGCCCCCAATAAAATGATTTAAAAATATATGTGGTCAATGAATGAGTATTGTTTAGACATTATTTAATTGGAAATTCAATCAGAAGGAAGCACATTTATTATTTTTTGTTTGTTTGTTTGTTTTTTGGGGGGGACATCACTGCCCTCATGCCTTTGGATCAACAGATCAGGAAAGGTGTCACTATACTGAGTGGTGTGATTGAGCCTGATTACCAAGAGGAAATGGGACTGGTGCTACAATGGGGGTAAAGAAGAAGATATCTGGAATCCAGGAGATCCCATAGGCCAACTCTTCGTGCTACCATGCCCTGTGATTAAAGTATATGGTAAGTTACGGCACCCAATCCTGACAGGATGTCTAGTGACCAAGACCCCTCAAGAACGAAGTTCTGGATCACCCCACCAGGAATACAACCCATGGCCAGCTGAGGGAAAAGCTAACACAGAATGGGTAATAGAAAAAGGTAGTTCTACCTATCAGTTAAAACCACATGATCAAATGCAAAAGCAAGGTTTATGATTGCCGGTGTTTCTTCTTTATATGCGTTTTTTTATGAATATCTTTCCCTGGTTGATGTATGATGTACCAGATACAATTAGATTCCACGTGTTTTCAACTATAAGTATGATAGATATATGATGTTAGGATTGTGTGATTTCATTAATGTCTGCAAATTATATATGGATAAACAATTGTGTACAGGGGCCAAGTTGGCAACAGGTGGAATGTGATAGTTAGGCTTATTGTGTCAACCTGGCCAATAGGATTAACCATGTCACAGTTTGATTGGAGGACTAAGAGAAAAATGACTCTGCAAGGCCTGTTCCTCCTTTCTCTTGCTCACTGGTGATCAGAAAACACTGGAGTTTGCTGCTGCTGTAGCTAGTTCTTTGCTTCAACTGGTGTGCCACACTACCTGTGGGCCAAGCCAACCCATGGATTGTGTTGCTAAAGCTTGAGGATCCTTTAAGACCTGCTTCGCTCACACTGCTGATGCATGCAATGCTTGAGCTTGAGGCAGGTGGATCCTACTGCCTTGTGTTGCTTGTGTTAGATAGCCCATCCAGGCCTGCTTTATTACATTCTTGAGCTACTGACTGTGGGTGACCCACCCTACTGTTTGCCGCCTGTGGACAGACTCTGCTTGCCTTGCCCAAGGAAGGATCTGCTGTCTGCTTCCTTGACTTTGAATCCAGCAGCCCACGTGAGCTGAAGGATTTCCAGTATATTAGCTGTGTCATATTCCTTATTGCTGTATAAGCCTATCTTCTTATATGTATATTTATAACCATAAGGGTCCTGGTTTTGTTACTCTAGAGAACCCTGCCTAACACAGTAAGCATCTGAATTTGGTTGTAGGGAAAATGCTATCCTTTTCTTCTTAAATGACTGCTTATTCTACCATAGGAATAAGTTCAGTTCCAGATGTGAAGTGTGACTAAGGGCCATAGTTTCAGAGATTTCATCTGCCTCAATTTGACGAGTAGTCTGGTTTCTTTTAGAATTTTGAGTTTTGGTCTACATTTTTCTCTGACTCCATCCAGGACCTCCTAATGTGATTCATTTCAGAGCAACAGATGGTGATAGCTGGGATATGTTTGCTGGATTAGTCCACTGGACTAATTATTTTCATACGCCTTTCAATTTCCATCACTCTTTTCTCCTCTGGATGGAGAGAGACCAATGGCTGTACCTTAGATGACAATTAATGAGCTTATAAAATTCAAGTTTGATTATCTCAAGTAGGATGTGGAACATTATCTCGGTGTACTCGCTGTTCCCCAAGACTGTATTCCTGATCCCCTACGACTTACAATTTGCTCCCTCAAGGAGTTTGGGTGTGTCTAAGAACTATTCATAATTTCACTTCCTGTATGTTTCACCACATTCATGAATGTAAGTGCAATAAAGATCAATATACACATATCCTCTGATATATATGAGCAGATAGATAGATAGATATACTCCTACCACTCTCCTTCCAACATTTGTTCAATCTGTGTGCCTATCTAAGCATCTACTTATAGTCACCACTACTGCGAGATTGTGTACATGTAACAAACACTATGTGTCTCTGCTGCCTATAACTCTTAAAAATGGTCCCAATCTTGCCTTGCCTCCATGAACATTGTGTTTGGTTTGGTTTTCCTTCCTCTATGATTTTCTTCTCCTTCATTCAAGTTAAGACCTAGCTATCTCTCTAGCCTGTGATTTCTCCTCCTTTCCCCTCCTACCCCTGGTAATGATTAAAGTATGTTTTGCTTAATGTGCAAACATTTTCTTGACTATTTATTCTCATTGTCTCATACAAAGTTTGCCCTCTTCTGGTTAATTTTACATGGCATAATAACTTCCAGACTCATCCATGCTCTGAGGTGTTCGACATATTCATTATTCTGCAATGTTGCATATTATTAGTCCATTGCATGTATGTACCTAAGTTTAATTACCCATATGTCATCAGTGTGCATTTAGATGACTCACAGTAGTTTACTATTGTGAAATGTGCTCCAATGGCCATGGTGTGCACATATCTATCAGTACTGTGGCTCCTATTCCTTTAGGACACATCAAACAGTGAGAATCCTGAGTCAGCTGCGAATTCTATTTACAACTTTTTGAGGAAGTAACAACCTGTTTTGCACAGTGGTCATACCATTTTCTAGTGCCACCAGCAGGGCATATGAGTTCAAGTCTCTCCACTACCTTGCCAGTATTTGTTTCTTGTTGGTTTTTCAATTTTTGCTATTCATACAGAGATGAGGTAGCATATCATCACGGCTCTGATTTGCATATCTAAAATGGTGAATGGTTTTAGAATTTCATGTCTTTTTGGCTGCCTGAATGTCTTCTTTAGTTTCTGTCCACTGTCCATTTTATAATTGTATTACTTGCCTTTTTCTAGTTGAGGTTTGGAGTTTTTCTAGAGAAACTTGAGATGAGTCCTTTGTTCAATAATATAATTGCCAACCTGCTTTCTCAAGTTTGGGTTTTCTTTTTACTGTTTTAAAGAAGTATTTTGATGCACATCAGTGTCTGATGTTTAGGAGACCCCAGTCTTTTATTTGTTCTTCTGTGGTGTATCTTTCATCTTGCTTATGCCCTCTGTTTTGATATTTTGTGGCCCTTGGTCAACTTATTCCTAAGTATTTTGTCCTTCAGGAAGTTGCTGTAGATGCTACTGCTTTCCTGGTTTTCTTTTGAGAGAG
>PVJH01009245.1:0-80210 GCA_004026705.1 Nesogale talazaci | reverse complement strand
TTGTCCAGGATTTTTTATTTTTTTTATTTTTAAGGGCATCACTGCCCTCAGGATTTTTTGTAGGAATAGATTTATTTTAATGTAGTCTTTGAGTTTTTCCTTGTCTGGGAAGACTCTTACTTCTCCATCTATCTTGATAGATAATTTGGGTAGATAGTGTATTCGTGGGTTTACATTATTTTCCCTCATTTTTTTTTTTGAATATGTACTACTCCACTCTCTTCTTCATAGTGTCTGCTGATAGGTCTGAGCGTATTTTTATTTGGGTTCCTTTATAAGTGGACTGCTTGTTTTTCCCTGGCTGCTCTTATGATTTTCTCCTTTTTCTCAAAGTTGTCTAGTTTAACTGTTGTATGCCTTGGTGACGTCTTGGAATTCAGTCTAGCTGGTGTTCTTGGAGCCTCCGGAATGGTTGCCAGGATTCCACTCATTAAGCTGGGGAAGTTTTCCTCTAAGAGTCCCTTCGCTCTTTTTTCCATTAACTTCTTCATCTTGTGTCAGTAGTCCAATTACCCTCATGTTCCTCTTCATCGCATCAGCCGCGGCTCTCAGGTTTTCTTCAGCTTTTCTGATTACCGTATTTCACTGCCTTTCCTGCTGGTTGATGTCTGCCTGGTCATCCTCTAAGTCACTGGTGAGATTCTCTGCCTCAAGTCTGTTGACAAGGTGTGTGAATTTGCAATTGGATTTTGTTATCTCTTCCATTAGGTCTTGCATTCTCCTTTTTTGCCTGGCCTCTATCTCCTCTATCATGTCAGATTTTGTTATATTGCTTTCCTCATGTCCTGTATAATTGCAAGCAGCATTCTGAAGATTTCTTTCTGTGGCAGATGGCCGTCTGCTTCTTCTATGCATATTCCATTAGGTTCAGTACTTCTGTCATCGCGCTTCGTTTCGTCTGTTTTTATGTTGAGGCTGGTCGTTGCTTGTGCTCTGTTGTTTTGGAGGACCCTGGCGCCATTTTGTTTGTTTGTTTTGTTTGGGGGGGGGGGGCATCACTGCCCTCTGATGGGAGTGGGAGACCCAGCCTTGCTCCTGGAGAGCTGCTGCTGGATTTGAACCTCCAAGCCAGCGGGCCGCAGTCCCGCACTCAACCATTATGCCACCCGGGCTCAGCCCGCCATTTTTTAAATACTCGAAGAGCACTGGGCTTTCTTTTTGGGAGAAATGCTTCTTCGAAATGCCTGCAGCCCAACGGCACCGGGCAGTTGGGCTACCGCTTTACCGTCCTGTTATTTCACTCTTTCTGTAGCCATCCAGTATTCTGCTCTTTGGAGGGCAAGTCGGATGCCCTCCCAGGGACCACTGCTTGGATGGTTACAGACCTTGAGGATGGTGCTGCACTGGATCTCATGGTGGCGTGGCCCACCACGGCTTGGAGCACCTTGGGGGAGGTGTGGGATATGGTAGTGCCTGCTGCAATGGGAGTGCTGCGGAGTGTGGGCAGATGTGCCCTCACTTTGGTTGTGAGCACTGCAGATAGCGGGTGGAATTGCCCTAGTCAGCACGAATGCTTTGTAGGTGGAGCGGACGTTCCCCCAGGACCATGGAGTGCTGGAGAGCGCTGGTGGAGCTGCCTTAAGCTGTTTGAAGCATTCCGGCTGGCAGACAGAAGTTCCCTCAGCCACGTGTGACTGTGGAAGGCAGGCAGAAGGCCCCCAGTGAAGTGGAGCTCCACAAAGAATGGGCAGCAGTTTCCCCAGCCACTTAAAGGGTCTTGGGGTATAGGCGGGGGTCCCCCTGTGGTGGAAGGCAGGTGGGACTTCCCCTGGCAAGTGTAGGGCCATAGAGGGCAGGTGGAAGGGAGTTTCCTTAACTGAGTGAAGTGCGGGTGTAGTTGCTTTAGGCAAAGGGGAAGTGACCGGTGGCGGGGGCGGGAGGGAGGGTGGTGGAGGCGGCAACAGTGGTGTTTGAAAGCAAAGAGAAGTTTAAAAAAAAAGAACCCAGAGTATAGGAAAAAAGCAAACAACACTGAGTTCTCTGAGATTGTGGGGGTAAAGAAAGGAGAGAGAGAGAGAGAGAGAGAGAGAGAGAGAGAGAGAGAGAGAGAGAGTAAAATAAGTAAAAAAAATAACTGATCCCCGAGTGCCTGGCCAGGGCTCTGGAGGAGTTTAAACCGTGCCCAAAGGCGGTGGTAAGCTGTGACTGTGTTGAAGTAAAGCCCTTGGCTGGCCAAAGGAGCCGGACTTCAGCCAAGACTTTCATGGGGCTAAGGCTAAGCCCTAGTCAGCCTCTGTAGGTCTGTAGGGGTAAGTCAGAAGTCCCTGGCTCTTCAAAACCTAGTGGATCTGTGTCTCCTTATTTTTATGATGCTCCTCATGTGGCCTGGCAGAGTAGAATTTTCCTTTCCGCAGCTGTCTTGTGCTGACTTCCACAGAGTCCTTCTGGTTTATGGTACTTAGTCACTGGCTTGCTGGAAGTCTGCAAGCCTGATTCTTATGAAGTGGAAGAAGATCTGCTTTCAGACTGCAAATTTTCACCAATTCTGACACTAACTGTCCCGCCCACCATACTCTTCTTCATTTTTGCTAGGTTCCATGGGTTCTTTTCTTGCAAAAGCTACACAGAATTTACATCTAGAGCCCATAATTGGGGAGTTTATGGTGGAAGTAACGGGTTTCGTTTAGGACCAGGTATGACTCAGGATAATCAGGGTAGTCTCTTCTCAGTAGGACCCACAGGCCTCTTTGGCCCCAGACTCTTGGCCCATGGCCCTCGAAAGTGTAACAGAGGTCTTTTAGCTTCACCAATCTGATTCCAAAGGCATCCACTCTTCTAGTAGACAGCCAAATAAAGACACTGAGTTTCCTTTCTCGATGGTCCAGAAAGCCCACCGCCCTGTCTTGTGCTGGTGTCTTGGTTCAGCTGCATCTACTCTTTGTTTCCATTTCCCTGCTACTGCTTCTCATCATCTCTGATGTCACAGCTCTCTAAGTCCTGAATCAAGGAGGTTCCAAGCACAGGGGTCCCCAGTCCAAAGGATGTACTCCACTGCAGGCCTTTCTTGACAGTTATGAGATCCCCTTGCCACTTCGGAATTGACTCATTTTAAGCCTAGAGGCCACAGTGGGGTTCCATATTAACAAGCTATCCAGACCCCTTGGTGGACTACAAGAAGCTCACATTTGCAGTGTCCTATGCAGTCATGTGGTAGGAGTTACTCTAGCTGTTCATTCATTCATTCATTCATTCATCAAATAATAGTCATTGACCATGCAACCAGGATATTGGTATAAATTGGTAAGTAGGGCAAAGGATCTTAACATTCCAGAGAAGGTGCACAAGTCTTAACTTTCCTAGGATTTTGTGGTTCTGTGTCTTGAGATGTAGGAAATGAGACTGGATGTCTTTTGTATTTTAGAAATGGTTGACATACAAGGGGGGATAAAAAAATTGTGGAACACTGAGATTAAAAGATACTGAAATTTTTCTTTGAAATCATTGAAGTCGCCTCATAGTTGTTTGAATACTATAGTAAGATACTGCTAACTAATGGCATTTGTGAGAGTAAATGATCTACTAGCATATTGGAAAAATGAGGGGGGAATTTGGCTGTCAAGAAGTATAATGTACTTCTTTATAATGAAATCGCATACAAAGACACAGATAATTGAAATAAATTTTTTTTGTCCTGTCTACCTTTTCTCATTTATTTACATCTCACACCAAGTAAGAAATTGAAGCACAGGGATTTCTACTGCAGACTTTGAATTTATATAATCTTGGATTTTCTGAGTTTGTCAAATAATAACTAGGTGATTTTGGAGAAATATAATTACCTGTCTCTAAATTGTCTCATTTCCAAAATGAGTTTAATGGGAGAATCTACCTCAAAGGGTTGTTGTGTAAATTTAAACAAAATAACACAAATAATATCATAAAGAAGTTTACTAATACTATCAATCTTTACATAGGATATTTCTATGTTCCTCCATTTTCATGAAAAAAACCTCAGGATTAAAGGAATTACATCAACTATCTTTGACCACAATAATAAGAAAGTATGTGCATATTACCTCTGAATTTTCTACTTTACTCTATTTCCACTTAACACATAATCTTCCCAGACCAACAAAAAGAATCCAATGAGAATGGTATGTAGGAATTTGTGAAAATCAAACAAAATATATAAATGAATATTTTATTTTAGTCACTAATAGGTTTCTTTTGATTTTTTTCATAGCATGTTAGCAATTTTGAAATAACTTTCTGTATATTTTAAGTTTGAGTAAATGAGTACAGATGTTTACATAAGGGGAGGCAGGCTTCTCATTGATGAAGAAGAAGGAGGATATAATTATAAAGAGCAGTAAGACTCAGATCTACCCTATCCTAGACTCTAAAAATA
The DNA here is from genome assembly GCA_004026705.1 of Nesogale talazaci. Taxonomy (NCBI): domain Eukaryota; kingdom Metazoa; phylum Chordata; class Mammalia; order Afrosoricida; family Tenrecidae; genus Nesogale; species Nesogale talazaci. The sequence goes on along the minus strand of PVJH01009245.1, from coordinate 75,862 downwards.
TCAACATGATATCTTGCTGGAAGGGTCTCCTCACTTGCATAGTTGCAAGTGAGATTCAGCGTTGATTGAATCTGAAATTGACAGGTAAGATGGCAGGATGCTGATCACTGCCAAGTTAAGAAGGCACTACTGCAGGGCTAAGGTCAAAGAACCAGAGGTCAGCTAATAAGAAGTTGCAGGATCTAGACCCAGCAAAAAGCAGGCAAGCTTCTCCTCAGTGTCCACTTATATTGGAAGCAGGCCATTCTCCTGAGGAACCTTTTTTTCAATTAATTGACTACTCGCAGCAGCACAGCCATTATCAAGAAGTTGATAATAGTATGCTAGATCTTATCACAGGGACTTACTGTATCTTAGCTGCCGAACTATTGAAGATCCTGGCCCAGAAACATTTGGTCCAGACTGAACTATCACAAGCATAAGTTTTATTCTAGACCTCCTGAATGTCTAAGAGTTACAGCCTCAGGATTCTACCAGTATTAATTAAATTGGTAAACCTGGTCTTTTTATTATTCATGAGTTTTAGTACCTATTTTTCTCCCATTCTACCCAGGACCTCCAAGTGTGACTCTTCTCAGAGTTGTCAGGCATGATGGACAGGCACTACCTAGTTCTTCTGGTTTCATCATTGTGGAAGCTTGAGTTTGCGTGATCCACTAGTCCTTTAGACTAAGTGTTTTCTTACATATTTAAATTAGTTCATTATTCTTTGCTCCAGATGGAGAGAGACTAATAGTTAACACCTTTGCTAGCAACTGTTAGCTTTTAAAACCATACTCACCAGATTGCTTGTAGAATATTGCCTTTGTGGACTATGTTATGCCAACCAACTTTGGTGTCCCTTAAAACTATGACCTTGAGCCCCAGGATCTTGTGACTCATTTCCTTCAGGTTAAGAAGTTTTCATACCTGCCTATATGTGTTTTGCTACACCTATATCTTGGGTGTATTTAAGGTTGTAATCTCATTCCCTTTCCACCCCTGATCAGTTTATGTGTTTGTGTAACCACTCAGATAATTGTAAGTATTTCAGGATTTTGTATATAATATTTTTTACCTTTGTTTCCTTTCATTCTAGTGTTCTCCCAGTGTATGCCATGATTATTTAGTGCCTAACTCTCCCTGAAAGAATAAGGGAGGAGGGCCTTCACAAAGTTCATGAAAAAATGGAATTTAAAGATAATGGAATTTTCTCACAGTTTCTGATGCCCCCTTATATTAGCTTTCCCTTTATCCAACTTAATATATGTATGCCCACCCCCAATAAAATTAAAATACATATATATGTATGCCTTATAGTCAGTGATATTTTAATATTTAGTAAAATCTCAATATTTTATCTCTGCTGATCTTCAAAGAATTTTTTTCTGTTTGTAAGTCTTTCCTGGATTTTTACAGTAGTGGTCTCATAAAATATTTGACATCTTGTGATTGGCTAATTTCATTTAGCATATTGCCTTCTAGGTTTATTGTTATGAGGCGTTTTACAGATTCATTAGTAATCTTTAATATTTTATAGTCTTCCATTGTGTATATGGACCATGCTTTCTTCATTGGTTCATCTATCAATGAGTGCTTAGGTTGCCTCCATTTTTTTGCTTTTATGAATAATACTGCCAAGAACATGGGTGTGTACATATGAAGGTAGATGAAAAGTGGAAGTAAAAGATAATGAAATATTTCCATTATCTTCCTCCTTCTTGGTTTACCCCACCACAGGGGTTCAGACCAGACTAATTCTTCACTGCGTGTCCCCAGTATTGCTCCAGTGATGGGACATAATACCTTGAGCTGTTCTCCTCCAGGCTAGGGATGCTGATGTGGGGTGGAGACCATCTCTTTTTCTTTTTCCTTCTTGGTTTGCTTCCGTCTGGGCATGATATGCTGATCCTTCTCCCCAACCTGTGGGTTTAGTGTTTTGCTCTATCGCACACACTTCGAGAAAGGGGGTCAGTTTGGCTCTGATTTGGGCCGACCCTGTAGCCCAATCTTTCCATCTATCTCTCTACATAGTTACACTGCCCTTGTGGTTTGGTGCGCTGTGAGGTGGTCTGTATGCCCCCTCCCAAATCTGTGGAGACACAACCAATACTCTCCCCCTGGATGAATTAGTGCCCTACTACCCACTTACCATCATCATCTCCCCCCTTCTTATCCCTCCCCCTTCTTGTGTTGGACTAACATACCTACGTCTTGCTTTTTTACTTCTTACTTTTAAAGAAGCATTCCCACAGTGGTTGCACCATTTTACAGTCCCAAATGCAGCGTGCAATAGTTCCTGCTTCTCCACACTTTTATCATCATTTATTGTTTTGTTTCTTTTGTTATTCTTATTAATGCTGGGGTAAGATGATATTTCATTGTTTTGATTCACATCCTTTGACTGGCTAAAGATCATGAGCATCCCTTTATTACTTATTTTTTTGACATTTGAATGTCCTCTGCTCATTTTAAAATTACATCATTTTTCTTTTTGTTGTTGAGATACTGATGTCTTATATAAATTTTAGAGATTAGTTATTTGTCTAATATGTCATTGCCAGTATTCCCCACCCCCATCCCCAAATCTGCGAGTTATCTGCTCATTCTTTTGCTGGGCTTTTCATGTGCAAAAATACTTAGTTTTTAGGAGATCTCAGTTGTCTGGTTTGTGTTTTGCTTTTTGTGCATCTTACTTGTGTTTGAAAGTGTACTTATGGAATGTATTAGGACATTTTTTCTTCTTGATCATTTTATAGTTTTAGATTTTACATTTACCTCTTAATCCAGCTTCAGTTAGTTTTTTTATATAACAAGAAATATAGTTCTTATTTTATTTTTCTACCAATGTTATATCCAATCTTGCTACACTGTTTGTTAATATGATTATCTCTTCTACATTAAGTGGGTACAGGAGCAGTGAGTTAATTAATGTGGTTTTTCTAGACAACGTCTGTAGCTCCCACCAAACTACCTTTCCCTGCACAGGTCTGATTAAAAGTTGGGAAGGCTACTGCTAAGATTCACTTGTAGGTAATTTCAAATAGGGAGAGGGGTATGCCCTCTGGACCCAAGACTCCTGCTCAGCAAACCTTCTGAATCCAGATGATAGCTGTAATATCAGAGGCACAGCAGCAGCAGAACCAGGACAGAGGGAGGGACTTCCCAACCCATGGAACAAGTAAAGCTGAGTCCTTTGGGGCAGGACACTTTGTGGAGTGGGACACTTAATTCAGGGATCTGGGTTTGCTGTCCCATGGAAGTAAAGCTGAATTCCTCTGGATTGAGGCTTACAGGAGAATGATATGCCCATCTAGGTATTTATTAGCACACCTGAAACTTTCTAACATGTCCTCATAAACAGTTACTCTGAACATTTCTCACTGGTATTACAACTTTATTAGCTTCCTTAATAATCACTTTAATTATTGTCCTTAATAACACTTTAATGAATTTTGTATTTGACTTTTTTGTAGCCCTCACAATGGATATTATAACTCAAAGAAGTAAAATGGAGACCATTAATTAACTCAGCACAATGAATTTTGGCTCTGTATTGACAATCAGCTGTTCACAAGGGGATGGATTTACACCTGGGCTCTTGATTCTTCCCATTGGCCTATGTATCTGCCATTATACCAGGCTGCTTTGGTTAACCTATAGTGACTGTAGGTTTTGAGATGGGAGAGGTCAAATTTCCCTCTTTGTTCTTAGTTTTTAATACCACTTTGCTTATCCAGTGTGTCTTTCATTTTCACATAAGAATTGGCAATTAGTTATTCCACCTGTTTAAAGAATGCTAATGGAATATGGATTGGGGTTGCAATTATCTTCCAGTCATGTTAGGCAGGATTATCGCTTTCACAATGTTAATTTTTCCTAACCGTGGGAATTGTCTGATAGAAGACTCTATAGATTTCTTATAGTGGCTTTGTGGTTTTCTTTGCATAGCTCTTTTGATTCTCTGCTTAGATTTATTCCTAAACACTCCCATCTTTTGGGTGGTTATTGTTATTGTGTCATTTCACACCATTTCCTCTTGAGTTTTCTCTATTGTTGTGCTTCTTTTTAGTTGGCTCCATCTCGCTGTTAGCCCATGAAGACTAGGATGAGACAGGGCATTCTCCTGCACCATAATCACAATTCCTGTTATGATTGACCCCATTGTTGCAGCCACTGTGTCAGTCCATCTCATTAGGGAATTTCCTCTTTGGTGCCCACCAAAAATGTCCTTATTCAAGGGACTCCCCCCCCCCCCATCCTGATAATAAAGCCCAAATACCTGAGGTGAAGTCTTTACATCCTTGCCCCTGATTGTACTCCCTCCATAACAGATTAGCTTGTTCTGCTAGTTCATGGTACTTTTAATATTCTTACCAATGCCATTATTGGAGTGCATCAGTTATTCTCTGGTCTTCTTTATTCAGTGCTTGGCTGTTGCATACATGTGAGGCGATATGCAGGATGTGTTTCATTGTCACCAATGAAACATAATGAATTGTTACAAGTGAGCATAGTGATTAATCACAAAACAACATGTAAGTATATATTGTGAAATATTAATCTCTTTTTGTTTGTTTGTTTGTTTTTGGGGGGCATCACTGCTCTCCGGTGGTGGGAGTAGGAGGTCCAGCCCCACTGCTGCAATTGAACCTCAGTCCCAGGGGGCCGCAGTCCCGTGCACAACCACTACGCCACCGGGGCTCAGCCCGAAATATTAATTTCTAATTGCAAATAAATGAAATTTTGTCTTGAAGCATGGTGTACCATGGGTAACAGTCTTAATATAACAAGAATAAACTACATTGCTAAATTTTGCCAAAGTATGCATAAAAAGTCAACATATGTGGTTTCTAAGACTATTGGAAATTTGTTTTCAGATGGTCTTAGGTGACCACTGTGGGAGGGTCGTTCACTCCCAAGGTTACTGCGACTCACAGAGTGAGATTCGCTGCATTAGCGTATTTTACTTTGTCTCCTTGAACTGACCTTTGAAATTTTCTGTTAACTTCATTTCTTCCAATCCCTTTAGCAAGTCTACATTCCAATTCAAGTTTCAGAGTCTTTTTGACATTCACTTTGATCTTTTTTCCTTTGCTTTCTTTTCAGTGACCCATCCCTTTTGTTATGAATGGTGTTCTTGTCATCCTGCAACCCATCTGTTGAATGGTTGTTTAGTATTCAATGCATTACAGCAGTGTGAGTCCAGGTCAATTAGAGAAAGAATTCCAGCCACACTCATCTGTCCATGTAAGAGAGAGCTTTAGGGAAGCAGATCACAATGGGTTGAACAACAGAGATGTGGGTGAAGGAAGACAGTGGATGATGTAAAATATGAAAATAAGTTCTAAATTATCAAAGGTTCACAAGGGTGGGTGGATGGGGGGAGGGAGGTAGAAAGAAGTGGTGATACCAACGTGTTTTGGAAATGATGATGGCAACATATGTACAGATTTTTATAGGTGCTGTAAGCGCTTTATATAGAAGAGTAATTATGTATTGAAAAAACATCTCAGCCCTGTCCAGATCAGGTCCTAAAATCTAATATTAGCCCATAAATCCAATACGAGTCCATAAATTCCTCTTCAGACTCACGTAGTCTTTCACAATGATGCTGAATACAGGAAGCTCATAGAGCAGTGAGTGAAAAGTCTTATGGGTCCAGTGGTGGTGGAAGCCTCTCATTGTTGGCACGAGTCTCCACCACATAATTCACTCAGGTCTCAGTGTGGCTCCACATGACTTGTCAATAGGAAGACAAAAGCAGAGAGAGAGAGCGATAGAGAGAGGTCCACCTCTTCTGATGGCAGAATCAAGAAGAGGAAGTTCCCAGAAACCTCATGAGAAGGCCATGCCCACAAGGAGGCATTATCAGGCTGTGGCCTGATTGATAGGCTGGACTCCACCCCTTCACTCTTAATAGCCACAAGTTGACTCGAGATTTTGTAGCTGCCACAACATGAAATTGTGCAACTACCACACAACTGTTCTTGACATCTCACTCAGGTAGGGTATATTTGATGTCATATTTTGCATCTCGTGGACTTATTTTAATTTTCTTCACCTTCAGTTTGAGATTACATATGAATCAATGATGGTCTTTTCCCACCGTTAGCCCCTGGTCTTGTTTTGGAAGATGATACTGAACTTGTTCCCACAACTGTAGTCAATTTGACTCCTAGTGAGATCCACAAGTTCAGTTGCTGTATATATTTTTATGAAAGATATTTTCCATGATGAAGTTGTTGAGCTAGAAAAGATTTCTCATGTGACCCCCCTCCCCCAGTGTAACTTTACCACCAAAGTCATCCTTCCTCTTTGTTTTCAGCTATCACGTGCCAATTACCAGTCATTATCAATGCTTCTTAAATGTATGGCTATTCCATTTCAAACGGAATAAATTGGCATCAGTCTTCAATTTCTTCATCTTTTGGTGGTAGGTGTGGTAGGCCAAGTTGACTCGAGAAACAAATCCAGTGACTCATAGATTTAAAAGAGCTTTATATCAAGAAGTGATTATAAATCAAATCCATAGGTGCAATACTAGTCTGTAAAAGTCCCTCTCCATACTCGCAGCCACTTGCAGTGTTGCAGAACATGGGAAGATCAAGGGCCAGTGGGTGCAGAGTTGTGGGTCTGAGGTAGGAGGAACCTGGCAGGGCTGTGCAGCTCTCATGCTGAATGGCCTAGAAAGAGGGAGGTCCCCAGGGCCCTCCTTATAAAACACGCCACGCCCCAAGGAAAGAGCATCAGGCTGTTACCTGAATGACTGGTTGGACTCCTCCCCTACACTTTTATACTTCTTCAAATTGACATAAAATTATTTAATCCCCACAGTAAATATTTAAATATGTCCTTTTTATAGGCATGTACGTATTATCCTATCACAGACAGCATCATACTTCAAGATACATCTTGAAATGTTTTTTCTTGATGAAAACACCATTCCTCTTGAATTTGTTTCTTCTGGACTTTTGACCAATACGATTGTCTGATTCAAAAGGCCAGCAGCAGTCTCTCAACTCAAAAATACTAGGACATCAATATTTATGTGCTCCATTTTATTTTTGACAACTTTTAATTTTACAAGGTTTGTTCTTCCTACATTTCACATTCCAATTTTAATGGAAATTTTTAGGGTTTTTTTTTTTCATTTTAAGACAAGTTTTATCAGCAAACAAAGGTCCTGAAAGCTTTGTTCTATGTCTTTAAAGTGCCTTTAAAATCACCTTTTGGCAGTTTATCACACAGTGTTCCACTACCATTCATAAACTTGTCTGGTTAATCCCTTGCAAGTGGATCTTTATTCCTTTCTAGTCTACCTTAGACTGAAAGATCTGCTGAAGACTTTCTACCATAGGTGACCCTGGGATTTGAAATACTGGTGGCATAGCTTCCAGCATCACTTATAAAGTGACCAGATTTTAAGTGGGGAACCATTGACCTCGGAGTGTGTTCTTGATTAAAATTTTGTTCTATGTGGAGCAACAAAAATGTTCATAAAATGCAAAAATAATATTGTGATATATTTATTTTAATTTTAAAAAGCCACGAATGTTGTTAAATTGTTAAATAGTAGGATGTCTGGTCACCTTAGCATCACAGCCACCTACAGGCCACTACAGATGACAAACTGACAGATGATCTTCTACTCTGCCACTTTGTTGAATCCCTATTGAAACATAGGAAATCAGAAATGTAAAATTAATTCAATTTCATTCTTTAGAATACTAATATAAACTAACACTGTCATCAAGTTGATGTAAACTCATAGCAAGCCTGTAGGACATGATAGAACTGCCCCTGTCAGTTTTCAAGACTATAACTTTATAAAAATAGAAATCCTCTTTTACAATCACTATTTTAAATACCATCAAGGTTATCAAGTAATTGGTTTTTGCTGTTTGTTTTTAAGAAGTACTTGAACCTGATCGTAAACCTTTTTCATTGCAGTTGAGTGAGTATATAATTCTTACAACATATCAGCTATTCACTTTTGTTCATGTATTTTTTTCAATGATTTTATGGGGGGGGGGATGTTCATGTATTTTTTATGTTAGTAAGTTTAAAAGTCCTAGAGAAGACAGTTTAGACATTTGAACAATCTGGTAAGGAACTGAATTTTGCAAAAGAAAATAGGCTGCATATTATAGAACAAGTCTGATCCTTTTAAAGCAATACCAGAGCCATCCAAAAACAATATTGTCAGTATTTTACTATTGGAAGGATAGACTATATTAAGTCAGTATTTGGTATTTGATTTCACTGCAAAGTAATGTTTTACTGTTAAATTTCCAGAACTGTGTCACAGAGAAGAGACAAGTGTCTCTCAGATAATTACAGAGTCAAGTACACATTAGGATATAGGATTTTCAGAAATGCTCATAATTATATGTTTTCTATAAACAAAGACAAATAAAAAATAGAATGCCTCATCTTTTTCCTGAATAATTGAGCTGGCTGGTGGTTTTGAACTACTGACTTTAACACCCCAACTTAGAATAGGAAGTTAAATATCATTGTGACCTAATTTTGGAAAATGCTGTCATTCACCCTATATAATAGGAAACAAGAAGGAACTAAAACACTGTATGCATTTAGCCACGTTTGAGGTCTATTAAATGTTTGTCACTCCTTTTTTTTTTAATCATTTTATTGGAGCTCATACAACTCATCACAATCTATACATATACCCATTGTGTGCAAAGCACATTTGTACATTTGTTGCCATCATCATTCTCAAAACTTTTGCTTTCTACTTAAGCCCTTGGTATTAGTTCCTCTTTCTTCCCCTTCCTTCCTGCTCCCCTCTCCCTCATGAACCCTTGATAATTGGTAAATTATTATTATTTTGTCATATCATACACAGTCTGATGTCTCTCTTCACCCACTTTCCTGCTGTCCCTACCCCAGGGAGGTTATATGTACTTCCTCCTATCCCACCTTCCATCCACCCTCCTGGTATCAACACTCTCACCACTGGTGCTGAAGCGATCATCTGTTTTGGATTCCCTGTTTCTGGTTTCTCTCTGTACCGGTGTACATCCTCTGGTCTAGCCGAATTTATAAGGTAGAATTGGGACCATGATAGTGGGGGAGTGGAAGCATTGAAAAACTAGAGGAAAGTTGTATATTTCATCATTGCTGCACTCGAACCCTGACTGGCTGGTCTCCTTCCTGCGACTCTTCTGCAAGGGGGTGTCCATTTGCCTACAGATGGACTTCAAGTCCCCAATCTGTACTACTCCTCATTTACAATAATATAATTTTTAGTTCTTTGATGCCTGATGTCTGGTGACTCCCTTTAACTCTCTATTGTTATTTTTATAATTGACATGGGCTATACACACAATGATTACAGATGATAGTTATAACTGGAGTTACAAGGTGGAAGCTCCTATTCTAGTGTACTTGCTGTTAAAAAAAACAGCATCGCTCAGGTAGATGTAAATATAATATAGTTCAATTTTAAATTGTTTGATTCAGTGTGTTTTGACATATTTACTTATCACTACTATGACATAGAACATTCTCATCAATCAAAAAAGTTTCCTGTTGTCTCTTTAGAGTCAACCCCTAAGTCTACTTCTTTTTTTTTTTTTTTTAAATTTTAGGCATCACTGCCCTCAGGTGGTGGGAGTAGGAGGCCCAGCCTTTGCTCCTGGGAGCCAGAATTGAATCTCCATCCCAATGGGCCGCAGTCCCGTGCACAACCACTACGCCACCGGGGCTCAGCCCTACTTCTTCTTTTTCTTTTTTTTTTTCCCTAAGTCTATTTCTTGATAAAACTGTTTGGCTTTTTGTCACTCTAGTGTTTGTTTTTTTGTTTTTGTTTTTTGGGGGGACATCACTGCTCCCTGGTGGTGGGAGTAGGAGCACTCTAGTGTTTGTATATCTAAAGTTTCATATAAGTATAGCCATAAAAGTGCAGATTTTACTCAAATTTCCTTTTTTGACATACTGCCTTTCAAGGTCATTTTTGAGTTGTACCAGCAGCCATTTCTTTCCTACCGATGGGTAATATTTCACCAAAGGAGATGTCACATTAAAAAAATTAGTAGTAATTGACATGTTTTCAGTGTTTGACTACTTACAAATAAAGGTTTCAGCCTCATTTTAACATATACATTTTTACAATTAAGATTTCTAAGGCTTTCTATTTCATTTGGTTTTACTCTAATTTGTAACATAAGACTAATTGTGGTTTAATTACATGACGTCTTTAAAAATATTTATTATAATTTCCCTGAAAGTTTAAAGAGAAAATTAGTTTTATATTCAACCACTTACATGAGTTCATTCATGTTTTAAGGGAGGATTGAATCAGTGTGGCTAGCCTTCACGAGCTGCTTCTGCTCAGCTTGAATCAGCTCCCTTTTTTTAATCCTTCCACATGGTGCAAAGATCTAATTTCACTTGCTTGTTATTTGAAAGATTGAACGTTTGAGTCACCCACAGGCTCCTTAGAAGAAAGGCCTGGTCATCTACTGCTGAGAAATGAGCCCTTGAAAACTCTAGACAACACAGTTCTACTTCGACCCACAGAGAGTTGTCGGGAGTCAAAACAGACCCAACAACAACTGGTTTGATTGTTTCTATGCTTTCCTGTTTTTATTATATTCCCTTTCCTTTCCCATGTTGCATTTTACCTTCTGAATTCTATTTTGGCCATTTTAAAGTCCTCACTAAACTGTAAACCTCCTGAGAGCCAGTACTGTGTCCAATGTATTTGAAAATAAAGTACATAGTAGAATCTTACATAACAGAGTTTTGAAAAGTATGTAATGAACTATAAATAATGAACTGATTAGAATTTTTCATTTTCTTGGTAACCTGAGTAGCTTTTTATTAATTATTTCAATCCATTGTTGAATTGCCTCTATGGTGTTATAAAATGGATTTCCCTAAATCAAGATATTTTGAATCCCACCTCTGCCTTTTAATTACTCACCATGAAACCTTTGAAATATCGAATTCTTTATGCCTCTCATTTTTCTCTATTATAAAGTAAAATTAAACAAATGTGTGGCACCTTTTTTATTCTGTCATTCAGCAGTTTCATACAAAGCCTATTAAGTCCAAAAGAACCTGTAAGAGGAGAGGGCCACCTGAGAGGAAAGGAACTAAAAAAGGAAAACAAGAATATGCCATGGTTTTCTTTCCTTTCATGCCCTGGGTTTTAGCAATGAAAGGTCAGATGTGTTAGTGTTTTCTTAAGTAGAATGAAAATTGGAGGATTCGAGAAACTGAAGTTGGTGTGTAGCTCAACAACGACTGGGGGAGGGGTCTTTCTGAACAAGTGCAATGTGACAGCAGTGCTTTCCCTGTAGTAGATTTAGGGTGTCCGTATGTAGGGAGCCCTTCGGGACGGGGCTGAGTCGAGGGTTGCTGAGAGTTGAGAACTCCTCCATGGCAGTGAATCTGGGTGCGTTTTGCTCATTCAAAAGATTGACAGCCTCTTTGTGGAGGGGCTCCATCAATCCCGATTGATGCTTGCTTTCTCAGTATAATTATTATTTTTTATTTTTTTCTCAGTATAATTATTAGGAGTCTCCTCCTGCACTGAGTTTTGGACAGTGTGTTACATGGCCACCTAGTTTGGATGTTCTTGGAGCCCCAGAGTATTTCTTTCTCTTGGGGGATGACTTGAAGGATAATTCTCAGTTAAAGTTGGCACAGGCTGCTCCTTGAATCAGACTCCTTTGGTAGACTGCTCTTCAGCTTGCAGTCTTCTTTTCTGATATGTCTGCACGAGTTTTGCCTCCTCTTATAAGACTTGAGCAGGTTCTCCAACTTCACTTAGAGGGCTTCACTGAGTCTTTCTCACTCTGGCAGGGTCTAAGCCCTTCATCAGATGACCACTGTCTATTTCCTTTTGTCCAATCCTGAGCTAGCTTTAGAATTATAGAGAAGCAGACATATAATCCACTAAGTAAAAGGTGAGTAATGCTACCCAAGTCACATGTTCACAGCATATATTGAGGTCACTGGGGAAAGACTAGTTAATTTAGAAGAGAGAGGAATTAGAGAGCCTGGATTTTGATGCAAGTCATACACTGTGCTGAGAGATGTGGCGGAAGAAGTCGCAGTATGTTCACCAGTCAGAAAACATGTAATGTGATTGGAGAGGCAAAAAGTTGCCTAGGATGACTATCCATTTGTTGCAATATATTTGTTTGGAACTGAATGTAAGGCAAGCCCTTGGACAATATCCAGGAAGGTGGAATTATTAAAAGTAACAGAGGGACCCTACTAGCCATTTAGCATGGCCTCCTAATGATTTCCATTTGAGCAAGGTAGGGGTGTATTTTCATTCTGAAATTTTATATTACACTGCTTCATGCCTTGACCAGTTTCAATACTGGCTTTCCTTAGGTTGCTTTATAATGAGAAGTCATTGAATTTTGAAGTTCCACAGCGGTACATATACAAATAGTGATGGCTTTATGGAATTGTTTATTTTTCACTTGGCAAAGACTAGGCGGGAAAATAACTCAATCAGTAAACTAAAGCAGCATGAATGAGAAATGCCCACAAGGAGACCAGGAGTTAGAAATAACTGCGTCATTTAATTGAAGGATGCTCTCCTATCACTTAAAAGAACTTGCTCACTCAACGCGTGTGCTTTCACTGTTGGCATTCACTGTGCTGTTACAGATGAGGTCTTTGAATTCCTCTGATTCTTAGGAAGTTCCTTTCTTTGTCACTGTGATTAGATATTGACCCAAAGGGATAAGGTCAGTATTATATCACAGTGAGATGGGATGCTATCTCTTGACTATGGAAACTTTTTTTAAAAAAAAATCAGTATTTCTTTCTATATGACCCTCAAAAGATTTACTATGTAGTTATTACTTCATAATAAGTTACAACTGATGAAATTAATTTCTAATATTCATTTTTGCATTCATATCATATGATCAATGTCTGAAGATATATCATGTATGCCTACATTTTGTGCTATAGGATCATTTACTTGCCTATAGATATCGTCTCTTACCAAACATTTAAAATTTCATTTTCAGTTGAGCCATGTTGAGCCATATTGAGCCATGTTTCTCCTCTAATTCTAGAATCTTGAAAAATATTGAGCATTCAGAAAATAAAAGATTGAGAAGTATGACTAACTAGATGTTTAAAATGGTACAGAAGAAAAGATACCCGTTTTTGAAGTTGTTATAAAAGTTATTATACATGTGCATTATTTTATTTTAGTAATTTTTTAAAAGCCTGTATACTTTTTTTGTCCATTGAGCTTATGGCATGAATTTTGCATTGTGTGGAAAAGTCTTTTGGATTGCCCCACTAAAACTGGTCTCAAAAAAAAGATTGTTGTCACCTTCACAATGTCCTGCACCTCAGGCCTCGGCAGCCTGTATGGTATATGATGAGGGTTGTTCACCTGCAGATTAAATCCCTGCCTGTCTCCTTTCTGTTGTGTAGGCTGGAAAAAGATAGCATTCAGCAGAGCCTTAGCAACGAAGCAGAGGCCCAAGCCCTTCAGGCCCAGCAAAGAGAGCAGGAGCTGACACAGAAGATACAGCAAATGGAGGCCCAGCATGACAAAACTGGTAGGTGGTAGGGAAAGATTAGAGCCTGGGCACTGGCTCACAAGTCAGGCCCACGCCTTACTGTGAAATGACATCAGGAACACCTGTAACCTTTGGCTGGCCGAAGGGAGCAGATGCTAACTACACCGGAGATTCCGAATTACATATTAGTTAGCGTTTAAAAGAGAAAATGGAAAGTATTGCCCACTGTCTGTTGATTTCAGAGTGCTGCTCTCACATCTGTTGCACCATCTGGATTATGAGTTTATTTACCTGTGTTCAAGAAACGTAAAGCTGAGAGAGACCACAACAAAGTAGAAAAACAAAGGGCTTATTTTTGGCTGGGTTTTCAGGCACACATGTTATATAAAGAAAATAGCATCAGAAGCTCTGCGGGAAATGCTCTGAGCATACAGTTAGAGTCTCCTGAATAGCAGTGAACAGTTCCCACAGTACACACATTATAGCTACTCTAAAAGCCTAATGAGTTTGCTTCAGCATCCAAACTGGAGAAAAGCTTTAGCCATTAATCGGTTCTTAATTCACTGTCGCAGCTGGATGTAATTCAGTGGCTCTAAATTGATATGTTCCTTTATTTAATCTTTGCAGCTTCGAACATTTTTAGCATTTGTATGATTTTCCCACCTCCCCCACCCCAATCTAGAGTGATGTTTAATCCTTTGCATTCTTCAAGTTCTCACAACTGCTGTTAGAATTCACTAATACAAGGCATTGACCACAGCTGGCAGCTTGGCTAAAAATTGCCATCTTTCATCACATTGGCGCGATTCTGCAGACGGAGTTGGCCAGTAACTCTTTACCTTTCATTTGAAAGTAAAATGCACTTTGAAAAGAGGCAGTTCGATTTGTTCCGTGGGAGCATTATGTAGCTGCTTTCACTTTTGAGTTGTGTATTCACAGACAGTGTGAGTCAAAACAAAACACTGTCGATCATTACCATTCCACACCATGTATTCCAAGCTGATTGCACTATTAAAACAAAAGTTTTATTGATCCTGTCGCTTCCAGAAAAAATGTTGCCTAATTTTAGTGCCTCGATTTATTTTGTCTTGTGTGCTATGTGCTTTTGGCCTATCTAATATTAAAAAAGAAGTAAAGGGCTTTGTTTAACCTGTCACTTAAAGGTAATTTCCTCATGATTTAATGTGTACTGTATTTGATGACACCGTAAAAAAAAGGGGAAAGAAAAGCCTCTTAGGCTCTCAGTGAAAAATTGCTGACATGAAGTTTATTAAATAGTCTCTTCACTTGGAAAGAGCTAAGTAAGCCATGTTACCCATAGAATTCCCTCTAGCATGCTCACTGGAGAATTTCTCCTAACAACCTTGGCTGGAACAACAACAACAAAAAGAAAATCCACCAGACTTTGTGTTTCTCCACGAAAAGAAAAAGGAGGAGATTATTCATTTTGTTATTGTTTGACCTCAATTGCTCATAGGATCTCACTGATCAAACAGCATCTCTAACTGTTGTAGATCAGGGCATTTCACAGTCAGAACCATCCAAGACTACAAAAGACATCCTTCTCCAGTTTTTTTCGCCCAAATCTTTATTGCAACTCATGCTATTAGCAATGAATCCAGCCTAAGGAAAATTACATATCTCACTTTCATAATTATATAAGTATATGCAAGACAGGGAGATGAAATATCAGAGAAATACAAAACATAAAGCATGGATTCTAGGGCAGAAGAGATCTCCTTAGGGGTTTTAAATTAACTGATTATGATCACTTTTGAAACTATGTACAGTAAATTTGTGAGATATGCTTATAATACCTTGTGTATTATAAAAATGTGTCCTTGATGCCATCTAAAATATCTGACAATTTTTTAATATTGCACCAAACTTGCATATTAAAAATGATTCTGGTATGTAATTATTATGAATATATGCCTCACAAAATTTAGTGTCTTGCTAGCTGAGAGGTCCTATAATTTAGGACATTAAAGTATGCTAGTGGCTTATAGAAAATGTTAGTGTTCTTCATTCTTTTTCCATTCTATATATCTAAGCATTGTAATATTATAACCATAAGTATCTTATATTAATTTCTTATAAGATTCTTATAAATGTATTATATTATTTCTAGAAAAGGAACAGTATTTATTGATGACCTCCCAGAATACATTTTTGACAACGTTAAGGAAAGAGTGCTGTACATTAGCTAAGCGACTGGAAGATATGTCTCAGAAGAGTAGGTAAGTAATATTTATACACTGTTTGCACAGGTACTATAATTTTCCTTTTAAGAATCACTTTCTACTATTTTATAGTTCTAATATAAAAAATATCTGTTGGCATTAGTTCTCTGTGAAAGTATTTTCTTTGTATGGTTACATCATCAGTTGCCTATATAAATACCTGAATGTTTTTTCACGATCATGTGAGCATACCATTATTTAACTTTTTTAACATATTAGAACTTCAGTTTAGAAAGCAAAAGTCAATCAAGGTGGCAATTCTAACCAGGAATATGAATAAATCAGTTTTTAAAATCTCACATTTATGTTAACTGTTGTTTATCTATTACCACGGTTCTCAATAAACACATAGAAGCCATCTTTAGGTGAAATTAAAATAAACAAAATATGTATATAGTCAGCACTCCATCTCCATCGGTTCCACATCTGTGGATTCAGCCAACTGCAGATCAAAATTTTCCAGGGGGATAAAGGAAGGATGGAGGGAAACAATTGCTAAAATGCTACGAGGAAGAATAAAACACTATAGTATGTTTACATTATATCAGCTATTATGAGTAATTTAAAGATTATTTAAAACATACAGAAGATTATATAAGAGGGCTTCAGAAAGTTCCTGGGAAAATTCCATTACATTTTAATTCGATTTTCCCCCAAAATGTTTTGAGGCCCCCTCTTTACATAAATACTATGTTTTATCTAAAGAACTTAGTCATCTATGGATTTAGGAAACTTCCAAACCATTTACTGAGACCTTAAGGATTTTTTGCCCTGTATATTTTATTGTCAGGCTACCTCAGTGAATAAACTATTTTATATTCTAATGTATGAGGCCTGAGTTCTCAATCTAATATTACTGGGCAGCTTTGGACAAGTTTATTTGATCTATTCAGACTGATAGTTTTCTCTTTTGTAGGCTAATAATATTGGATAGAACTGCTTTGAAATGAAGCATAAAAGGCAAAACACCACATAACTATATAGATGTCAAATATCTCATTACATGGAAAAAGATCTTATTATATCTAGTGGAAAAATAATCTCTATAGTATCACTTCTGCATTTATCAGAAGCACACAGTATGGCTCCCCCAACATACTGATGATTTCTTCGTCTCACTCAGAAGGAATTTCCAAGGCAATCAAAGCACATCCGATCCCTCCCTGCTCTGTTTTGGGTTCCTCCATGAAATGGCTATTTCAGCTGGTTGAAAACTCATCCCCAAATACTGTGGGGAACCAGAGGGTTTGTGAGCCTGATCCTTCTGCTAATAAGAAGGCAGAGGTTCCTGCAGCCTGACAGAGAATGCTCCAGATTTTACACCCATTCTTTCAGATACTAAATGAGTATCTTGTTTTGGGGAGGGGATATCCTTAAGGGGTGGGGGTGAGGTGGATAGAGGGTGGAATACCAGATATTTTTAGGAAATTTAGTAAGGAAAACTTTTTGTTGTTCATGAGAGAGTTCCTTATAGAACATCAACAGTAACTGTGCCTAACCAGCAATTATTTCATTTAGGAAAAAATGCCTTTAATAGATATTCTTTTAAGATTGTGTTATGACAGAAAGGAGGAGAGCTGGAAAGAGGGAGTAAATGATGCTACATTGTGGGGGCTGCACTCAGCGGCATGAAACAAAATGTGTGTGAGTTACTGAATGGAAACTAATGTGCTCTGTAAACCTTCAACCAATTCACACTAAAAAGTTACAAAGAAAATGATTGCCTTGTGAATGATGATTATCTTGCTCTCTAAGGAATCATAATTAGAAAAATTGGAGTCTATAAAAATGAAGGTGCTACATTCCTTGGCACATATTATTCAAGTCTCACAACAGCCCGAGACAGGAATTATTATCTCCTTTCACAGATGAAAAAACCAACATTCACAGAGAGTGTTTAAATAACCGCTGAGTGAAAGGACTAGAATTTTAGCCTAGGTATTTCTGGTTTCAAAGCCTACGGCTTGTCTTATAATTATTATATATTTTATGTTTACTACTAACAGAAACCCAGAGTGAAATACTTCTGACTGAAAAAAGTGTAAGAAAGAAAATGTAATCTTTTAAATTCTTGGGGAGCAGTAGGTGTATATTAACCTGGAAGCTCAGGTTAACTTTTATAGGCAGACTGCATGTAGTTAATGGAGGTAGTGAACCTTAGCATCTCTCCAGCTTTTTAAAAATTCTGTTCCAGCTCATGACCACAAGTTGGTAAATTGAAAGTGTTTCTTTTATAGCTGATACATGGATGGCATTCAATATATATTTTTGAACAAATGAATGTTAAATGAAGGAAGCAAGTGGTTGAAAGTTAACAGTTTACTTTTCCATTCAATTGATATACCATTTGTTTCATAACATTTGCAATTTCTTCAGCACAACATCATTCTTCCTGCTTCCTTTCTCATTCATCCTTCTTTCCTTCCTTTAGAGCTTTGTGTTTGGGCAAATGCTACACTGTTGGTCTCCTGTGGTTGGTTATTCTGAACGGAACCTGTTTCTTGAAATCAGGCAGTGTAAAGGGCACTTTGCAATTGAGAAAGAATTCATTTTGATTCTCGCTTTGCCTCTTAACCTATGGAGTCCTGTGTACATTGCCTAACGTCTCTAGATCCCAGTGTTTCCATCCTTTAAGAGTTCAAGAAGGAAGAAAAGTTGTTGAAATTGATTGTGGTAGCAATTGTACAATGCTGCTTGATGTAGTTGAACTGCGGAATGATAGATGTCTGCATTTGTTCCTAATAAAATGGTTTTGGAGGAAAGAAAGTGTGAATATTGCTTTTAAAAAATGTTTTCTAAAACCATGTGGCAGAATTGTTGGGGCAATGAAAAAAACATATAGTGACAATGAATGACTTAGAGTGAAGCACTTAGGCTGAGCCCCAGTGGTGTAGTGGTTGAGTGCGGGACTGCGGCCCACTGGCTTGGTGGTTCAAATTTAGCAGCAGCTCTCCAGGAGCAAGGCTGGGCCTCTCATTCCCACCAGAAGGCAGTGATTACCTCCCCCCCCCCGAAAAAAAAAAAAAAGCAACAGCAACAACAAAAGAATGAAGATTGAAAAAGACCCTACTGCCATTGAGTTGATTTCAACTCCTTGCCACCCCATAGGACAGAAAAGTGCTGCTCCCCTGGGTTTCTGAGACTGACTCTTCGTGGGAATAAAAGATTTCATCTTTTTCCTGTGATTTTTGAAAGGCTGAGGCAAAGTATAACCCACCGACTCTCCTTAGAGTAGTAAATCATAACTGTTAAATTGTCATCAGTGTTAAGTTTCAACTGGTAATTTTGATATCAATTCACTGAGTTATGATTGGAAAATAGGGATCTGATTGGGTTTCAGGTCCTGGTCTGGCACTCTGTCTTATAAGCCCAAGGAATTAAAATAAGCATCTACTATAACTCTGAAAGCTGATCAGAACTAATGACGAGCAAACATAAATTATGTTAACAGTCATTATTTTAAAAAATGTTAAACCCATTGTCTGTGAGGCAGTCTGACTCCCGGCAGTTCTGTGTGGTATAACATAGAACAGCTTCGTCTAGTTTTCTTGGCTGCAGTCTTTATGGAAGCAGATAGCCAGGCCTCCGTCTCACGGAGCTGTTGGCTGGGCTCATACTGCCAGCTTTTGGTCTAATAGAAGAGCACAAATCATTTATGCCACCCAGAGACCTTTTAAAACTCCGAGCGATGCCTGAAATAATTTACATTGTGTGCCTACATGAAAGATAGGGTAAATTGTTCTTTTTGAGGTGTTTTTTTAAAGAATATTTTGTCTCTTTGTTACCCTTAATTTCTTAGTTCATTTATCTTTCCCTATGTGAAGATTGCAGCTTATCCAATCAATCACTCATGCAAAAAGTAGCATTCCATCTTAATGTTAATATCTGCTTTGATGTCACCTATATAATTCAAAATTATTTCTCCACCTTTCACAATAAAAATTATAACTGTATTAAGCCATGTGGAGAGCCTCCAAGAAAGTGGCTTTGTACATGCTTATACCAAACTGTGAAATAGGAATTTTCCTCTGTGCTTTGAGGTGTGGAAATCTTGGAGGTTTTTATTTTTCATTTTCAGAATTTCATCATTGTGGAAGCTAAATATTCAAAATAATTCTTTACACCATAGGGATTTTGGCTGAGATTCTCCTCAGAGTGTTATAATAAGAATTTTCATGAAAATAAATGTTTATTTTTTTATTAGTCAATAATTCAAAGCAAAAATGTTAGCCCCTTTCCTTTTTTTAAATTAGCAGTTTTATTGGTATATAATTGGTATGAAATTCACATGTAATTCAATAGTTCAGACATTTAAAAGAGCTGTACAGTCATCACTATAATCAATTTTAGAACATTTTCTTCTTAATATTCATAATTATCAGCTCTCCTGCCATAGCCCCAAAGGAACCATTAATTCATTTACTGTCTCTACAGGTTCATCTATCCTGGATTTCATATACAGAAAAGCATACAAAAAAACCCAACAGCAACCTAATAACAATAATAAAGCAAAGTTAAAACAGAAAACATGAGAAACTAGAAGAAGTATAAAATGGGTCAAAAGGGAGGTAACATGATAAAGTGTTGAGTTTTAACCTAACTACATCTGCATTAATCCACTTTCTAAACCACTATGCATGATAGCAAGGCTATTCACATCCCTGGTCTGCGAGGGGGTGCCCCTCAAGATGGGAAGGTTTTTTTTTTTTCCAAAGCTATGTATTTAATTTTTTTTTTTTGCATCACTGCCCTGGTGGGAGTAGGAAGCCCAGCCTTGCTCCTGGAGAGCTGCTTCTGGATTTGAACCGTCAACCCTGTGGACCGCAGTCCCGCACACAACCACTGCGCCACCAAGGCTCAGCAGTATTTAATTTTTTTACAAAACAACCTTATCACCTTCAGAGTACTCTCCATTGCACTTAATACATTTGTCAAATGTGCGATTCCATTCTTGGACACATTTTTCAAACTCACCTCTTTACATGGTTGACAGCATCTCCCTTGTTTTTTCTTTGCCACTTCTTTATCATGAAATCTCTGTCCTTTCTTGACCCTCTTCATTCATGGAAACAAAAAGAAATTGAATGAAGGTGAGGTCAGGTGAGGCAAGAGAGGCATGCGGTTTTTTGGCCCCAAACTGGCACACTGTGATGCATGGCTGCGTGAGCAGGTGCATTGTCGTGGTGGCAGAACCATTGCCCCGTCTGCCACATACCAGACTTTTTTTTGTTGCACACTGTTATGCTTTCTTTTCATAACCTCTAAATAGAAAGGTTGGCTAACAGTCCGACCTGGGGAAATGAACTCCAAATGTGCTGTGAGTCAATATTTTCTTCCCTTTCGGAAGTTGACAGGCTCCCCAAATGAGATTTATCATCAATTGACGTTTCATCATTTCTGTGGCATTTCTCCCAAGCAGGAAACAGTATTTCACAGCTGCATGCTGTTCTTTTAAATCAGCCACACAAAAAAACGAAGTTCAAGTGAAACTGCTTTATGTAAAAATTCACTGTGACCTGAGAGACCCTTCCCAGGCGGCACCATAACTTGGAGCCAGTTGCTTGATGCTCGCCTAGCTGGAAGAATGTGTGCGACAAAAGCTCCACCCACTGTAACTTTTTCCAGTGTTTTTTTTGGGGGGTGGGGGTGGGGGGGTACCCTGTGTGATCAGAGTGGATTCACCTGTGTAGTCCCCCTTCATTTTTTAAAAAATGGAAACAACTCTAAAATAGGTTAACAGGGAGATCAGAGATACTACATTTTAACCCCAGTGCGTCTGCCATAATTAAGTTCACTATGCTTTCTGTACAATAGTATGGCTATTCCCATCCCTTCCTTGATGGCAACATTTCTGCTGAGAGTTTTGTGTTATTCTCGAGCTCATCTACACAAGATAGTCTTCTTTACTCCCAGACCTAGTGTTGTCCTCCAAGCCAAGCCTGAGCCATGAGGGAACTTGACAGCAAGTGCTCTTCTTGCCCTGGCATTCTGACACGTCGCCCCACCTCTTGATGGGCCACGCTGCCACAGCATTTTGATATGGATCCTCTGTACACTGTCTCTTGACTGTTTCCTGAGCAGTGTCTGATTATCCAATAAGCAAGGTAATCGTGGTCTTGCTTGTACTTATCTACAAATCTGTCGTGTGTAATTTTTTAAACCATAAGGTCTCTACTTCTAGGTCTCCCTGGCATCTGTCTCTCTCCTAACCCCACTGCACCTTTCTACAGAATCAGAGCTTTGTCTCAGATATATAGTCTCTGATAGGAGACAGGGGCAGAAGGTATGTTTACTCAAAAGCACAAGGAAGCCCTTGATTTTTCCCCTAAAGCTCAAACTCACTGCCACCGAGTAACTCTGTAGGACAGGAAAGAACTTAGCTCATATAGTTTTCAAGTTGCTAAATCATTACCAGAACAAATAATGTGTCCTCCTTCTCCATAGAGCTACCGGTGTCTTCAAACTGCTGATAGGTTAGCAGTCCAAGTGTAGCACAACACCACCTCGGTTCCCTTTCTCTGCAGTTAGTCTGAAAATTGCATAATGGCAAAGACTATTGTTTCTTCTGCCTAGAACCTTCCACCATGGTTCCGACAGCCAGCCCTTTCCACATAGCTTATACCCCATACTGCACACTTGACTGAGTCTGTAACCCTGGCATTTCCATTTTAAAAAGTGGAACTACCTATTCTATGCCTTTTATATAACCTGTTGTTGATCATCAAACAAGAAGATTGAGTCCATTTTGCTTTTACTTGGCACCAAGCAGTCTGGTTGATTGTAGTCAAAATGTGCTGAAACAGTTGATACTCTTTTTTTCTGTATTCCCCAGTTCTCGGAGAGATATTGGTAGTGGAAGGGCTGGTTTGTTTTTAAGGGAGGTAAATGATAACATTTAAGAATCTTTGGTGCAGTTGTGATTTCCTACATCAAATGAAGTGTTCCAACTCCCCAGGGCGCTTAGATGGATCAGCAGTAAATGTTGTGATTTGCAAGGTGAGCTAAAGCCGGGCCTAGGAAAGAGTGCTGCGAGATGGAACAAACTCCTGCTCGCTTCAGAGACCTACGTGGTTGCCTCTCAGCACTGCACGTGGAAAAGAACACTATGTAGTGTATAAGCAGGGTCTATGTGGTTCTCTTTTTCCTGTCATTGTCAATTTCTGCGTTGCTAAGCTTGTGGATTGATGTCTAACCCTTCCCATTGTGTATTTGTGATTTGCGTTTTGTAATTAAGAGGAACAATGGGAGTCCATTGGGTCTCGTTATATATAATGGTTGGTTTAATTTGTTTCACTTCGATCTTGTTAATTGTAAATTGATCATTAAGATTTGAATTCTAATCTGTCACCAGGGTTGCGAGTATTGAAGCGAGAGCAATGATCCTGGTTTTAATCACTGATGATGAGAAACAAATTTTATAATTTTGGTACATATTGCAGTTCATATATTTTAACACTGTATTTTATGGTGTTATAAATATTGTTAAATGACTTTTAGTGTAGTTTTACTGTGTGGACTATAATGTATAAATTATATTACTGTGTTGGCAACAATAGATATCCAACTGTGTGAGTTTAATTGAAGTCAAGAACACAGACCCGGTTGGACTATTTTTTCTCCCTCTGCGTGTTTAGATGTTTTTTGCTCGGGATACTACAGAAACTACGTTCTACAAGAGGACACTGATGTTGGCCTCTGCTAACCGTTACCAAAACATTAAACCCAAAATGAAAAGGATAAAACTTACAGTAGCATATTTTCTCTTAGAAAGCAATAACCATTGCAATTCTAATGATAGTAGTAAAAGATTATCTTATACTTTGTACAAATACAATTATACGCTATAACTGGTATACAAAAATACAGAGAAAAGTTCATGCTTTTATAAAACTAGATTTTTGTATGTAAATGGACTAGTCAAAAAAAATTATCCTTTTCATGACACTAGGAAAATTATGTCACAAATGTAATCTCAAAACTAGGTAAGAAAGCTTACATGTACTCTTTAAACTTAACAAACGGCTCCTAGTTCTGTGAATATGTCCTGGGCTCCAGCTAGATAGAGGATAATGTCTGTGCACATATACCAAATGACTATTGACCTTGCAGGTCATCAGATAAGTATAATTGCATTATAAAAAAAAGAAATACAGAGCCATGACACTCCTCAGATATATTTACAAACCCCTCCAAAATGTATTAAATAACACTGATAGTACTAGCTGCTTTACAAAAAACATTTATATTTTTATGTATTGAAGTCATACATCCCACATGTAGAGAATTGAGGAAATCCAAAGAAGAAATAAGGAATTAACCTTAACACCTAGAGATAGCTGTTGTTGACTGTAGGCATATATCGATTTTATCATGAGCCCAGGTGGTGTCGTGGCTTCACAGTGGCCTGCAATCTGCAGGGTCTGCATTTTGAACCTCACACCTCTGTCATAGACAGTGTCTCCGAAACCCACAGGGCCTCACTGTAAGTCAGCGTGGATTCGATGGCCGCGTGCTGAGTTTGGTTTGATGCATGTATACGCACACCTGTATACATAACTGAAGTTATATTACATATCCAGTTTTTACAACTTGTTTTTTTCCATTTACTATCATTTAATGACTCATAGGTGTGATAATAATTTGTTAGCTCTCTAGAGTGTTTCCAATGTTTAACTCCTATGGTTAGTAAAATAATCCCAGTACATAAATCCAAATTTCTGATCATTCTCTTAGTGAAAATGTATACAAAAAGAAAGTCAGTTCGGGGCTCTGTACTTTTAAAGCCTCTTAATGTGTATTACTCCACTCAAGTACTGCACAAAGTTCTGCTCAGTATATTTGTACTAATATCGGTGACCTTAAAGCCATTAAGTGATCGGTGCAAAGTCAACAGTTTGAAATCACCAGCTGTTCACGGGAGAAAGATGAGCGTTCCTACTTCCGGAAAGTCGGACAGGAGAAGTTCCGCTCTGTCCCGTGGGGTTCTTAGGGGAAGAAAGTGATTCGGTGGGAATGAGTGGAGGAGAAGGCAGTCCATGGCCAAACCTCATATTTGCCTTTCAGAGACAAGGAAATTAAGACAGAGCTGGTAGGGTTTAATGGAGGTCATTGATGTTAAGGATGGATTATGCTATCTGGCACAAAGTATCCAAACAATAAATATTTGCTTTTTAATTAAGTATCTGGTTTTACTTCTAGTTATTAGTTATAAATTGATCATTAAGATTTTAACTCGAATCTGTCACTAAGGTTGTTAGTTTCATTTCATTGAATAATAATGAAATTGAATATGCTGATGCTCTGGGTTTTGGGGGTTTTGTTTATTTTTGTTTGTTTGTTTGTTTCCATTTATGTGTCTTCCAACCTGAATATATGTTCATATTCTTGCATCTGAGTCAACTTGCTAACAGTGAGTTTGGGTTTTGTATATTTATTTAAAACTGAGGTTTTGATGGTGGGAGGGTATCAGTATTTATTTAATGAGGCTTTTAGCTTTATTGGTCTAAATTTTTAGAAATATTCTTGTTCTTTAAAATTTATTTAAATATAAACTTTTTAATTTGTTGATTTTCTTGCTTGAAATACATTATTTGGCCACTGTGAAAATCAGAAAATATGGAAGAAAATAAATAGAGAAATTATTTCTAATCCCACCATTCAAAAATGATAGAATATTTTGGAATATATTAAAAATTATAAAGTAATCATACTTATGAGTACTCTATATGTGCTGATTTTTAATGTTTTCCACTTCTTACCAAATGTGATATTTTAGGTCCATAAATAACAGCCATAAACAACTATGACATCAAAATGGCACCTTGATATAATATAAATAATACAACTAATCTGTAATTGATAGATTTCTAGATTCGGTGTCCAGATGTTGGGTTGAGAAGCAAATTATTTCCAGAAACAATGCTAAAATGAATATTCTCACAAAACATGCTTTTTATACGTATAACTAATATTTTTATATTATAAATCTATTTTAGCTTTCATTTTAAACTTCCCTTTTTGCTTATAACATACCTGAGAAAAAAGAGATATTCTTCTGCGTTTTGTTCTTAATCTATATGCTCACAGTATGTTTTCATCTTTTTTATTTTAGTTTAGTGCATGATGTGATAGGAAACACCCCTCTTGGAATAGTTTTAAATTAACGGTTTCTGATATGCACTGCACTGTGATATTTCTGACGTGTAGCTACTGTAAGACAGAGTAGTACTGTCCATTTGGGTGTCTCAGGCTACAATCCCTTAGGGATCATCAGAAAGTCTCATCTCTCTCCAGGAGACCAGCTGTGAAGTTAGAATGTCAGCAGCCCAACACTTTTTGTATTATATGTCATTTTGAGAGAAGTAATGTGAGTCAATATTATTGGCTTTTGGCATATTTTAAATTTAGCTAAATTCTTATTATATAGAGCAAATGTAGATTGAGTATTTCATCTGAATCTGAAAATTAGATAAAATTAGATAATCTGAATCTGAAAATTAGATAACCTCTGCTTGTGTATGAACTATTAAGAAAGACAAAGCATGAAGCATGAGTCAGAGGCATAAATTATAAACTAATATATGCATAAAGGCTAGCGATAGTTTCAAAAAACAGGCTAACATATTGAGAACAGGGTAATAATGAATCAGGACAAGCTCCCTTTAGATGGCACTTGATCCTAGTTAAAAACAAAGTTAGGAGGGAGGAGAATGACAGTGAAAGATTATTTAAGACAGTTGGAGTCATCTTGGTCCTTGAAATGAACAACTGGGGAGGTATGGGTTCCTTTAGCAAATCCAAGTCCTCTTCAGGTGACTGGAAAAAAGAACTCTTATTTCACCAAGGGAGGGAGGAATCCTTGCTTTGAGAAAAATAATTATGTCAAGAGTCTTTAATTTTTTGTCAAACCATTTTATTAGGACACATCCCAAACATCATACCATTCAATAGTTCAGTCATAACAAGAAATATTGTACAATCACTGCCATAATCAGTTTCAAAACATATTTTTCCTCCTTGTACTCCTTGATATTAGTTCCCTGTTACCTTTCCATCTACCTGCTGTGCCCTCCAGGAGCTCTTCATTTAGTTATTGTCTCTCTAGATTCACCCATCCTGTGTTTCATATCCTCAAAAACAGAAAAGTACATAACAAAGCATCAAAAGGCCACTACTAACAATAACAAAATAAATGAGGCCCCAGTTTGAAAAAACAAAATATTAAAAATGGATCTGGTATGTCAAAAGTGTGTCAAGGGAGATTGAATGATAAGGTTTTAACCATTCAAGTCAGAGGTTTCATTTTAATTTACTTTAATCACCTCTACCATACTCCCTGTCTGATAACCAGGGTATTCCCATCCTTCAATTGTGGTCAGAGGGAAATCACTGGAGGCTTATTTCATGGGTAGGTCCCCTAAGTGTATTTGGAGCTTCCACTTTCATTCATAGCCTTCTGCAAGCCAAAATTTCACAATTTAAGCTCTAATACCATTCCCTCCTTGGATTTGGATTATATTATTTACATTATAATATTGGGCCACACATGTTGGTGTGCTTCTTCTTCAATGGCCCTTTGTCTGAAAACAAGACTTTAAGATTCTAGAAGCTATTCTTTCTGATAGTTGGGCATCTAATTTCTTCACCACACTTTTCTGTAGTGTCCACATCTTCCAGGTTTCCTTCATGAGGGCAAGTATAAAGTGGGCCATGTAATGAAAACTAAATGTTCTTACATTGGAGCAAGGGTTAAGTGTGAGCCCCCAATCCATTCCTATGTCTTATGTTCTCTATCTGCCTCTGATTCATCATAGAGGCTTTTGTTATTTTGTACTAGCAATCATCTCCCTGATGCATAAGGTCCTTTTTACAGTGTCATTGATTTAGCCCATAGTAATGGGTTTAAAATACAATTGAGAAACAGAGATTAAGCAAGTGTAGGAAAACTACAAAATACATGGATTTTTGACTTGTACAGATGATATCCATACATGACTGGATACTATTTACACACAGTGTGGAAGTTAATGGTCAGGCAAAATTTGCAATAATATTCACTGGCAATGTCTTACCTAGGCCTGCCAGAATAATGCATATCTTAATAAAGCAAGTTGTGCCTTGAAGTAGTAAGTAAATGGTCATCTGCCACCAACAGTTAAATACTCTTGATATAGCTGTCTTCTGGTTCTTCCCGCACCATGTAGTCTCGACCTTAAATCTTCGGGCTACAGGTCTGTTTGAGGTAGAGTCCAGTTCACCTAGTGGGGCTTTCACATCCCAGCCCTCTGGTGTGGCCTTTGGAGGAGGTTGTCTTCTTTGAAGCTCTGGGGTTCAATGTCTCAATGTTCTATGGCCCATGGGCTGGATCTGCAAGGTCTGTACAGAAACTCAGATGAGGATGGATTGTTAGAAGACCTATAAGATCCCCCAATAAAGTGATTAATTAAAAAATATAATAAAAAATTTAAAAATAAACTCAGACCAATGTGCCCAATAAGGAGCATAGTATTAGGTATACTGCCCTTTGGGACTTGTATAAATATTGTTAGTCATTTTTTTTTCCTCTAGGAGGTTGGTCCTTCCTTGTCTTCTCCCAGATGTGTATGTCCCCCGCCCAGCCCCCTCTTGACTTCATTTTCCCTTTACCATCATCATTCTGATTGAAATATCAGCACATTTGGGGGGAACTCATTGCATTTGTGCATGACAGCCACTACATGGTCATCTTCCGCTTGAAAATCTGATCCCAGTTAAAGTGAAGTCTCCTCTGTCAAGGTGCCTTTCAAGATAATCATACAGAGTGGACAGCATATGGTTCTTCGGCACTGGTCAGGCTTTCTAATTGGTTGCTTGCTAGAGTTGGTTAGTGGATTGCATAACTTGAAAGCATGAGTTTGCCTTAATTTGGGTGTCTATCCTTACAGCAGTGCACTTACATAATATTTGTCCTTTTGTGATTGACTAACTTCATTCAGCATGATTTCCAGATCCATCTCTTCATGCCATGTTTCATGGTTTCATCACTGTTTATTTTTGGGGGGGGGGCGGGCATACTGCCCTCTGGTGGGAGTAGGAGGCCCAGCCTTGCTCCTGGAGAGCTGCTGCTGGATTTGAACCACCAAGCCCATGGGCTGCAGTCCCGCAATCAACCACTACGCCACCGGGGCTCAGCCCCTTATGACTGTTGTTTTTTTTTTTTAAGGGATGCATCATATTCCATTGTGTGTATACACAAAAGTATTTATATTCCTTCTATTGATGGAAATTTGGGGTGTCTCCAACTTCTTGGATTGTGACCTGTGCTGTTAAGAGTCTGACTAGGGCTGGTGCTGCTCTAAGGCTGCCATCTCAGGAGTGCCTCCTCAAGAGTCTTACTTTAAAAGCAGGTAGAAAACCCTCTAACAGTAAATGGGTAGCTACATATATTATAATGTGAGAAGGTTTTATTTTTCAGGTTTCATCTCTAATCAATAAAGTAGAACATGAGAAGACCCTGGCAGTAAGAATAGCCAAACCCATAGCAATCCTATAGGGCAGACTAGAAAGGGCCCTGTAGGTTTCTGAGACTGTAACTCTGCCAGGGATAGACAGCCTCATCTTTCTCCCAAGGAGCAGCAGCTAAGGGCTTTGAACTGTGTGACGGTCATGTGCTTATGTTAATTTCATGATTGAGATGCAGGGGTGGAGTCTGGCCTGTTCATCTGGAGATAGCCATTGAGTAGCCATGAGGCTTCCGTGGGCATGGCTTTCTCCTGAGACTCCTGGGAAATCTCGCGATATTTCCTTCGTGGAGATGAGAAGCTATCTCCCCAGTTGTTGGGAGTCAGTCTCAGAGACAACGAACTACGGACAAGACAAGATGGCAGTGTCCGAGGAGCGGGACAAGCCAGAAGAGAAGCCACATGTCCTTACCCTGATGGAACCAGACCTCTGAAGCTGGAGAAGCCGTGTGGAGACCCCTGCCAGCACTGAGTTGCTTCTACCGCCACTGGATGCTGTTGATGGACCCTGAACCCTGGAAGCGAGGAGCCCTGGGGAGATCCCTGCCAGCGCTGGGACTCTGCATTCACTGGCCTGTGACTTCGTGAGTCGGAAGGAGACTCTATAGACTGATATCAGGCATATGGGTTAATATCAGACTTATGACTTTGAACTGTCTGGGCTGGGATGCTTTCTTAATTTCCTATTCCTCTTATATATAAACCATACCCTTTTATCCACATGTGAGTCTATGTATTTGTTTCTCTAGTTTACCCGGACTAACACAAACTGATAATCTTGTTACCAGTCTAACACCTAAGCTGTGCCACCAGAGCTCTTGGAAGTGAGAAAAGTGGATTTTAATATACTTTGATTTTAATTAAAAGGACAGAGATCTTTTGAACTTCAAATTCTGAAACTTGAGCTACTCATTCAAGACACTATTATTTGCTGAGGGACATTCAACTTCACCAAAGAAGATACCTGTGATCCCAAATGACATACGTGAAGTTAGAAGATGGAGGGAATGTAGTAGAAGAAAGTGAAAATGATATAAGTGCCTATGGCAGGTGGTACATGTATATTAAGCAAGTTGACTATTTTCAGAATTTCAGGGGGGTGAAAAATTGGAAGGTGGTGTGGGACATAGGACTGAGACTAAACTTGAGGGTTTATCCCCACTCCATATAAGCAGGTTCCTCCTCTACCCAGAAGCCCAAAGGTTTTCTCTCCCAAAATACCAAGCCAGCAGAGTCTGATGAAAAAGGAAGATAGTAGTTAAAATAGAGGAAGTTCTTGACAGTCACCCTTCTGAAGTAGCTTCCCCATACTCACTCTCCTCCCAACTCCTAGACTGCTGGGAAATAGGGTTGGATGTGACAAACAGAAATTGGGGAGTTCTTCTCTTAAGAAATAAGGGTCGGGGCTGAGCTCTGGTGACTGAGTGGTTGAGTTGCCGGACTGCAGCCTACTGGGCTGGCAGTTCAAATCCAGCAGCAGCTCTCCAGGAGCAAAGCTGGGCCTTTTACTCTCAGCAAAGGGCAGTGACCCCCACCCCCTCAAAAAAGAAAAGAAATAAGGGTCGTGCAAGAGGAAAAAATTTACTGTGGTGAAGTGAAATTGCTTTATGTGATTCTTCTATCCTTGTCTTCATAGCTCCCGCCCAGTGATTGGGTGGGAGCAAACATATAAGTATGGAGGTCTCTTTACTCGTGGACTGGACACTACTGCCTTTCCTCTGGAAATGTGAGACATCTCAGAAGCAGGAATAGGGAGTTCCATGATCATCAAGAAAGAAGAGCTACCAGTGGAGCTTAGAGATCCCTGTCTAAAGGGATGGAGGCAGCAGACACCAGAGGCCATACCATGCTGAGACTACTAGACAGAGCAGAAGAGCAGCGCTGAGATCACATGGCAGTGTAATGGGCTCCTGGCCCACAGAACAAATAGACCATGAGATCACAAGGCTTGAAAGACTGAGGACCAGAGAGAGACTTGGCTGCTGTCTGAGAAGAGGCACTACGATGGACAGAAGACTGTATCCTTAATGTTTTCTGATACTACTTTGTGGTAGCCTGTTAACATCCATAATAAGACCCTATAATCTGGACTATGGTCTCTAAGTTCTGTAAAGTCATTGCAAAGGATTATGGAACCCAGCAGAGAAGGAGAGTGGGCGGGCGGAATGGTCTGTGTCATGATTGGATAAAAGAAGGATGGGCAGCGGTGGAGGCGTAGCTGATCTCTGCCTTGTGGCAATCAGCCTTAGGCTGCTACGGCATTGGGTTCTCCTCCTTTGTGGAGCTAGCAGAGGACAGGTGGGGACTCTACACCATTTATAGATACTATTATTTAGAATCTCCCCTTGGAAATGGTAGCTTCCTACTCAGTCACCCTATACTAAAGCCCACTTGTTTTGGGGGGTAAATGTACTCAGGTGCAAACGCAATCATAATACACTTGATCAGTGGGATCATAAGACACTAAGTATTGGTATAACAAAGAGCAATAGTTACTGTATATACTCATGTATAAGCCGAGTTTTGCGGCATATTTTTATGCAGTTTTGTGGTAAAATTAGGTGCCTCAATGATATTCGGGTTGGCTTACACTCAAGCATATATGGTACGTAGCTATTATAATGTAAGAGCATTTGATGATTTTACCCTAAACTGTGGTAGACTTGTAATTATATTGACAAGATGGAGATGGAGGAGAAGGCACAGAACATATAAAAGAGTTAAATTCCATCTCTCATTTTAACTTTTAATTGCTAAAACAAGAGATAGTGCTCATCAGAGTGGACGTAAACAGCAGAATAAAAAGACTTTTAAAAATTAAAAGCGGTTGTGCTTAGCCGGTTTGGGAGTCAGAGGGTTGAGGATCCCTGTTTGATTTTAACAGTGCATTCAAGTTAAACCCAAGCCCGTAACTACCATCACACTGATTTTGACTCATAATGACCACGAGACCATAAATCTTTAAAGGAACAGATGGCTTCACCTTTCTCCAGCACACTGGCTGGTGGCCTGGAACTGTTGGCCGTACAGAGAACAGCACGGCACTTATCCCACAGCACCACCGAGGGCATCTTAAATTGATGAGGCTAAATCAGAGAGTCCTTTCTCTGTCATAGAACTTCACCCAAAGTTTGCTCGTTTAGTAATCTGGTGACTGGTTTTTAATAGGCCTTTAGTAAGTATTGGTTATGTGAGCGATTGCCTTTAAAGGAGGGGACTTGAATGAACATCATCACTTTGGTGGTTTTCCATGGAAATGCCGGCGCTATTGGAATAAGTTGCTATTTAGTATCCCGTACTTTACCAATCCCATTAACCCCGATGCTATTGAGTAATTTTGAGTAGAACTGCTCATGTGGTTTCCAAGGCTCCGATTTTTTTAAATCATTTTATCGGGGGCTTTTTTTTTTGGTGGGGGTTACTGCCCTCTGGTGGGAGTGGGAGGCCCAGCCTTGCTCCTGGAGAGCTGCTGCTGGATTTGAACCACCAAGCCAGTGGGCCGCAGTCCCACATTCAACCACTCTGCCACCGGGGCAGCCCTAAGGCTTCAATTTTTATGGAAGGACTGTCATTCTTTCTCTGTCATTCAGAGAGCAGCTGAGAGGCTTGAACTACTGACCACTGAATCATCATCTAGTATTATTGTGTTTCATTTCTCTAAGACCCAAATCCCTACAATCCATCTAGGCCTCTCTAATACATTTTTTTTTAATTTCTAAAATATTTCTTTTGCATGAAATAATTTTTGTTTCACAGTTATGCTTGAGCTTGGAATTTAGGATAATGTTAAGGGTGTACAGTAGCTAGTTCTAGTATTTAAAAAACTTTCCCAACTATCATTTTCAAATTTTACCTCTCTAGATGTGAACTTGCTCAGCTCAACCAAGAAAAAAAGTACACACATGACAAACTGGCAAAGTTACAGAGAAGAAATGATGAACTGGAAAAACAGTGTGTTCAGCATGGGAAAGTCCATGAGATGATGAAGCAACGGTAAGAAAGGTTTAGTAATCAAGTTTTCCATAAGTTGAAAATATTTGGTTTGCATACTGAATGAAACTTCCTGAGGAACAGATAGAGTTTGTGTTTATTATGCTCCTCAAGGGAGGTGTGCAAAATCTTACTGCTTTCATTTTGTATGCAAATGCTTCCTGAATTTAACATTGTTCTTCTGGTCCAGAGAGGAGAGTGTGGACAACTGTACTATTCGCTAAAGGTACAGAATCAGATTTAATATAGAATCTTATAAGGAAACATTCACCTTTAAGCTAAAAGTTGCTAATATTATATTACAGAGAAATTTTTAAACTTTTAGAAATTTAACCAACCCAGGTTAAGCTCCAAAGCAAGCTCCCGAAAGAGGGAGGTTGACATTGTATACACTAGAAAATAACCTTATGGTATTATGGATCTGTAGCAGATTTCATAGAAAGTCATGACTATGCATTAGGCAAGATTATGATTCGTGAGAGTATGTGGCTTCTCAGAGCCCTGACTTTCAAATGTCTCCTGAGTTGGATTGGTGATATCTTCCTGGTGACTTTTGGTTCGTTAACCAGAGTGCTTTTGGTCTGGGATAACCTGACGGCGATGACTGTTCTTTCTGTGATGTTCAACAGGCCAAGTCTGGTCCTAACTATACTCACTTTTTGTAGTAGGGTACTTTCCCTCGAGGAAAACAGAAAGCAGCTCCAAAGAAAGAGTGTATTAGGAAAGAAATTACAGGTTCACTATGGAGAATTTATATTCTAACATCCAGTGATGAAAAGTAGAAGAGTAGGTTCCGTGGGCAAATTGTGGCGTTTATAGTATTACACAGGGGCAAGGAGGTTGGGGAGTGACCTCAGAACTTGAGTTTTATGTGATTTTTTATGTGAACTTGGATCAAATGCCGTAGGTAAAGTATCTTATTAGAGGTTGAATGAGCATTGCTATAATCAGAATTTGCCTTCAAACCCTTTGCTTCTTTCTAGTGACATTTACTTATTTCAATTGCTTTATTGGCAAATAATTCACATATCATCTGATTCAGTAGTTCAGTCACATAGGAAGAGTTGTGTAATCATCACCACAGTTTTGTTTTATCATTTTATTGGAAGCCTTGACAGATATTATGACAATCATGATTCAGTTAGATGGAGCATAATTGTACAACCACCAGTTACAACTCTTTGTCTTTCTTCATGAGCTCCTTGATATCAGCTCCTCTTTGTCCTCTTCCTCTTCCACTCGACACCCCCAGGGCATATATTCACACATGTCATTGCTATCAGCTCCCCACCCCTGTCCCATACTCTCAGGGAATCATTATACCCATTACTGCTTCTTAAAGGCTACCTTTCTTGACTTTCATACAAAGGATGATGTTAATTATACAAATGAACATAGGCAGGTCTAACAAGACTAATGAAGTAAAACCAAATCCATAAAAGTAAGCAAGGGTGTTCATTTCGGCAGCACATATACTAAAAAGTAAGTGGGGAAATACTAAAGAACTAGAGGATAGTTATGTGTTTCATTAGTGCTATACTAAACCCTTCTGTGGGCTATAACAACTAAACCCTTCAGTAGGGCTTCAGGGTGGCCCTCCTGTGAGGGACAGTTTCCCAGTTATTTTGCAGGTGGGTTTTGGATCTCCTCTTTGTCCACACACCTTCCCATCAATTTATTGCTTGTTTTTGAACTTCTAATACCTATTCCATTGATACTTTACAATCCTATAGACTGGTGTGCTTCTTCAATGTGGGTTTTATTTCCCTGCTTCTTGGCCACTTGCTCAACTTCAAACCTTTAAGCCTTCAGACACCATCAACTTTCTTCACCACATTTACTTATGCACCTGTTTTGTCTTCAGTGATCATATCAGGAAAGTGACACCTTTAGTAAAGGTGTCACGTTACTAAAACGAACCATTCTTGTACAAAGGTAGGATTTATTTATTTATTTTTAATAATATTATTGGAGTTCATACAACTCATCACAATCCACACATCCATCCATTGTGTCAAGCACATTTGTACATTTGTTGCCATCATCATTTTCAGAACATTTTCTTTTTACTTGAGCCCTTGGTATCAGCTCCTCATTTTTCCCCCTCCCTCCACCACCCTCCCTCCCCCATGAGCCCTTGATAACTTATAATTTTTTTTTCATGTCTTACACTGACTGATGTCTCCCTTCACTCAATTTTCTGTTGTCAGTCTACCTGGGAAAGGGATATAGGTAAATCAGTATGATAGGTTCCCTCTTGCTCCCCCCATTCATCTTCCCCTTACCTTCCTGGTATGTCTATTCTCAGAATTGGACCTTAGGGGTTTATCTGTCCTGGATTACCCATGTTTCCAACTCTTATCTGTACCAATGTACATCCTCTGGTCTAGTCAGATTCGTATGGTAGAATTGAGGTCATGCTAGTGGTGGGGAGGAAGCATTAAAGAACTAGAGGTAAGTTTTATGTTTCATTGGTGTTAGACTGCACCCTGACTGGATCACCTTCACCCCAAGATTCTTCTTTAAGGGGATGTCCAGTTGCCTACAGAAGAGCTTTGGGTCTCCACTCCGCACTGCACTTCACTCACAATGATATGATTTGTTGTTCTGGGTGTTTGATACCTAATACCTGATCCTATCAATACCTAATGATCATAGAGGCTGGTGTGTTTCTTCCAAGTGGGCTTTATTGCTTCTCAGCTAGAATGCTGCTTGTGTATCTTCAAGCCTTTAAGACCTCAGATGTTATTTCTTTTGAAAGCAGGCACCATCAGCTTTCTTCACCACATTTGCTTATACATCTGCATTGTCTTCAGTGATCCTGTCAGGAAGGTGAGCATCACGGAATGCCAGGTTAATAGAACAAAGTGTTTTTGCATTGAGGGAGTACTTGAGTAGAGGCCCGATGTCTGTCTGCTACCTTAATACTAAATCTATAAATATATGCCCATATATCTACTTCCCATTGTCATATATAAATATATTTATATATGTATAGACCTCTATAAATGCCCTTTGTCTCCTCGCACTTTTCTCTATTTCCTTTTACTTTCTTTTTTTTGTTTTGTTTTGTTTTTGGAGGGGACATCACTGCCCTCTGGTGGGAGTGGGAGGCCCAGCCTTGCTGCTGCTGGTTTGAACCGCCAAGTCAATGGACTGCAGTCCTGCACTCAACCGCTACGCCACTGGGACTCAGCCCCTTTTTCTTTCCTCTTGTCACACTACCATGTTCAAGCTTCCTTTGGGTTTCATTAATTCCTCTCAGTTACATTACCCTTAATCAAGCCCTACCTGGTCTCCCACACCCTCCTCACCATCAATTTTAGATCACGTGTTTTTTTCCCTTGTCCTTGAGTTTGTTAACTTAAGGTAGAATTTAAATAGAGTCCCAAAGACCACCTATTTCCTTGTGTGTGTGTGTACACAAATATATATTTTACATATTTATATAATTTTAGGTACAAATATCTGTACTTATACCTAGATATATAATTTTGATTTTCTTCTTTCCCCTTTTTCTTTGCTCCTGCACCACTATCATATTTACCCCGCGTTCACCTCTAAGTGATTTTTCTTGGATGCATTTCAATTAATCAAGCACAACCAGAAACACTCAATTTTAGAGCCCTTGCTATTCCCCTGCTCCTGTCATGATTGGCGCACTGCTCCCCTGCCCCTGCTTCCTCCCCTCCATGCCCCCACTCTGAAACTGTCCACTTTATCACTGTCCCCTCAGGATTGCTTATCCTGCCTATCTTATATAGAGAGAAACCAAAAGAGAAAAACAAGACAAGACAAAAATTAGAAACCGCAAAACAAAGAAACAAAAAACAGCAACATCATAAAAGAAAGACCATCTAAATAGTTCCAAATCTAACTGTTATCCTAACCCAAAGTAGATGAGTATCTCTTCGCTAAATAATGATCAGGTCCTGTTATAATCCATCATTCCAATCCCCTTTTCTTTCAGGGTTCCATATCTTGGGACCTGCTTGCTTAATAGCTCTTGTACCATTTCGTCCTCAGCATTCATGGCCAAGAGGCATGCCCCCTACAAATTCTATTGCTCTTCCTGCAGTCCGTGATGGAGCAGTCTGGTGTCACCCCCACCTCATTAGACCTTTAGATAGTCAATGTGGCCCCCTTGTGAATAACCCCCAACCAGTTCAGATGAGGTGCCAAGCACTGTGCCCCGTGGGCCCACCCCCTCACCCCGGCCCCCGTAGTCAAAAGTCTACTATCAGAATTCCTCAGGGACTTCGTGGCTTCGCTCCTATTGCTGGCTTTTTGCACTCCCCCTCTTGGTTTGTCTTCATGTGGGTGAGTCAGAGCTCCCACTCTCCCCAAGCCGTCTCCTCAGTGCTCTCCTCTGTAGTGCTATCATCTGGAGAGGGTACATCATGTCCCTAGCTGAGTTCGACCCTGTAGTCCTCTCTGTGAAT
Organism: Nesogale talazaci; assembly: GCA_004026705.1. Lineage (NCBI taxonomy): Eukaryota > Metazoa > Chordata > Mammalia > Afrosoricida > Tenrecidae > Nesogale > Nesogale talazaci. The sequence goes on along the minus strand of PVJH01009245.1, from coordinate 38,177 downwards.
GAGCTCTCTAAGAAACAAAGTCACCTTCAAGGATTATCATGCTGGAGTGAGGTCTACTCCCTCCCTTTCCTGTGGAGATATAAACAGTACCCTCCCCTTTGTTGATTAGTGCCCTGATCCCCCACTGCCATCATTTTTCTTCCCCCACCCCCCTGTGAGCCTTAAAAGCGTATGGGGGGAGGATGTCTTTTTACACAGGTGCTATCTGCATATTTATTTATTTACTTATTTATTTATTTTGACATATGGGTCTTTGGGTTTGGTCTGGAACTGTGCAATATTTACATTTCCCTTTATACCCATCTGGCTGGTTGAACTTACATCGGTGGACTCATGTTGTCCTTGTGCTTTTGTGCATGCTCACTTAATATGCTCCAGCTCTTTCCAGGGGATGAAGCCTTCATATTTTCATCACTATTTCTTTAGGGATGCATAGTACTCCCTTGTGTGTATATATCAGAGGATTTGTATATCATTCATCTATTGATGGACGCGTAGGCTCTTTCCAATACTTTGCAATTGTGAACTCTGCTGTGATGAATATTGCAGTGCAGATATCTGGTCTCATGGTCTGTTCCTTATGGGTATATGCTCCGTAGTGAAATTGCTGAGTCGTTAGGGTAGCTCAGTTCCCATCTGTTTTAGGTATCACGAAGTCACTTTCCACAGTGTCTGTACATATCTACAGGACCACCAGCAGCGGATGAGAGTTCATATCTCACCACACCCCTCCAACATTTGTTGCGCTCTGTTTTGTTTTGTTTTAATTTGACTAGCTCTTTGAGTGCTAGGTGGTATCTCATAGTTGGTTTTTCTTTTTTTTCTCATAGTTGTTTTAATTTGCATTTCCTGTTTAATAATTGAGAACATTTTTTCATATGTTTATTGGCCATTCAGTTTTCCTTCCTTGTGAGTGTTCTGTTCAGGTCTTTTGCCTATCTTCTCAGGGAGGAATAAGTTTTTTTCTTTTTGCAGGCTTGCAGAGTTTTGTAGATTTTAGTAATAAACCTTTTGTCGGATGGTTTATTGCTAATTATCTTCCCAGTCTATGGGCTCTCTATTTACCCTCTTATTGAAGTCTTTTGATATACACAAGTGTTTTATCTTTAGTATGACCCACTCATCTATTTCATATTTCTCTGAGGATGTATCCTTCTTTATATCTGATATCCCCTGAATCCCCTGTGCTAAGGTTCTTAGCTTTGTCCCAATTTTCTCATTGATGATCCTGATAGTTTGGGGTTTTACCTCAAGGTCTGTGATCCACCTTGAATTTGTTCTTATGTAAGGAGTCAGGGACAGATCTTGCTTCATTTTTCTACAAGTAGATATCCAATTTTTCCAGCATCATTTGTTAAAGAGGGCATCTGCTTCCGACTTGATATTTTTGAAGCCCCTAACAAACATCAGTTGTCTGTATGCTGCTGATTTTATTTTTGAATTTTCTGTTCCTATCCATTGGTCTGTGTGTCTTTCATAATACCAGTACCATGCTGTTTTGTGTAACAGTGCCTGTATAATAAGTTTTAAAGTCAGATAGGACAAGCCCTTCCACTTTATTCTACTTCTAAAGGTGTTCTTTGCTAGTTCTGGGCTTCTTCCAGTTCCCTATGAAGTTGGTCATCAGTTTTCCCATTTCTTGGAAAAAAGACGCTGGCATTTGCATCGAGATTGCACTGAATTTGTATAGTGCCTTAAGTAGGATTAACATCTTTTCAATATTGAGTTCTAATCCACCAACATAGGATATTCTTCCATTTATGTAGGTGACTTTTAGTTTCTTGTAATAATGTTATGCAGTTTTCCTCATACAGATCTTTTTTTGGAGGGTGGGATTAGGTATATCCCTAGATGTCTCAATTTATGATTGTCTGCTGTGAAAGGTACGGCTTTTTTATCTCTTTTTCTGTAATCCCATTTATTGTGGATAGCAATCCACTTGATTTCTGCTTGCTGATCTTGTATCCTGCCACTCTGCCATATCCCTCCTTCAATGCTCGCACTACTTTTTTGGAGCCTTTGTGGTTCTCAAGATATAAAATCAGATCATCTTTAAATAACGATAGCTTCGCTTCTTTACCCAGGCAAATACCTTTGATGACCTTCTGTTGCTTTATATTATTAACTAAGACTTCCAGGATGATGTTGATAAAAGGTTGGGATAAGAGGCATCCTTGTCTGTTTCCCCTTTTTAATGGGAATGCTTTCATCTTTTCGTCATTAATTGTAATGCTGTTTGTTGGATTTTCATATATAGCTTGTATTATATTGAGGTAATTTCTTTCCAATCCTATCTTCTTGAGTGTCTTAATTAGGAGTGGGTGTTGAATGTTGACAAATGCTTTTTCTGCACCTAATGATATTTTCATGTGGTCTTGTCATTTTTCTTGTTTATGTGATGGATAAAGTCAATGGATTTTTTGATGTTGAACCATCCCTACATCCCTGATATGAATCCCACTTGATTATGGTGAATTATTCTCTTTATATACTTTTGTATTCTATTGACTAAAATTTTGTTCGGGATTTTTACATCAGTTTTCATTAGAGATATTGGTCTGTAGTTCTCTTGTGGGGTCCTTGCCTGATTTGGTATCAGTGTTATAGTGGCTTCATAGAATGTGTTTGGGAGTTTACCATCCTTAACTATGTTATGGGAAAGCTTGTGTAGAATTGGTGTCAGCTCTTCCCCAAATGCTTGGAAGAATTCTCCTGTGAAGCCATGTGGGCCAGAACTTTTTTGAGTTAGTAGTTTCTTGATAACCTTACCTATTTCTTCTTTTGTTATGGGACTGTTCAGGATCTTAATGTCTATATGAGATAATCTATGGAGGGTTTGTTTTTCAAAACATTGATCCAGATCTTCCATGTTGTATTCATTGTAGCACAGACCATCATAGTACTGTATAATTAGTCTTTTAATTATATTAGGGTCCATTGTAATTTTCCCTTTTCATCCCTAATCCTAGATATTGTCGTCTGCTCCTTCCTGTCTTTTGTTAGATTTGTCAACAGTTTGTCAAATCTGTTAATCCTTTTGAATCACCAACTTTTTTTTTTTTTGGGGGGGGGGGCGGCATCACTGCTCTCTGGTGGTGGGAGTAGGAGGCCCACCTCCACTGTTGGAATTGAACCTCCGTCCCAGTGGGAATCACCAGCTTTTTACTGTCTTGATTTTTCCATTGTTTTTCTTGTTTTCTAACTCATTTATCTTTTCCCTGATTCTTATAATTTCTTTTCTTTTTCTGTTAGTATCACTATTCTATTGATTCTGTTCCAACTGCTGAAGGTTTTGTGATAGAGTTATCAATTGTAATTCTCTCTTCCTTGTTCAGATGCTCATTTATTGCTATTAAACATCCTCTGATAACTGCCTTTGCTTTATCTCATAGGTTGAACTATGTTGTATTCTCATTCTCGTTACTTTCTAAAAACTTACAAATTTCATCTCTAATTTAGACCACTACCCACTCCTTTTGAAGAAGAAAGTTACTCATCCTCTAAGTGTTTGCCCTTGTTCTTTCCTTTGTTGATTTCTAGCTTTATGGGGTAGTGGTTGGAAAAGGGAGTCTGAGTGACATTCTATATGTTTCAGTTTACTCAAACTTCATTGTGCCCTAGTATGTGGTTTATTTTTTGAATACATGCCATGTGCACTTGAAAAGAACCTGAATTTTCTTGATGTTGCATGTAGAGCTTTGAGTATGTCTATCAGATCCACTTGCCTAATTGTTGAATTTAACTTTGTGGCCTCCTTATTGAACTTCTTTTCCACTGATCTGTCTTTCTAGGAGAGCAGTGTGTTGAAGTCTCCTATCGTAATTGTTCATCCTGTGATTTCTTTTTTCATCCTTTGAAAGATTTGACTGACAAATTTCAAGGGTCTCTCATTAGGCATGTATATGTTCATTATGCTCACTGGCTCTTGGTCTACTGGTGCCTGAAGCATTATATTGTGACCATCCTTATCTCTTGTTATGTCAGGCACCTTGAAATTGATTTTGTCAGAAATTAGGATTCCAACTCATACTTTTTAAAAATTGCTGTTAGCTTGGTGTACTTTTTGCCAGCCTTTGATCCTCAACCTGTTGTTTTCTGTGAGCTTGAGGTGTGTCTTTTTCAGACAACAGATTGATGGGTTTTGTTTCCTAATCTATTTTGCTAGCCTCTGTCTGTTAATGGGTGAGTTCATATTATTAATATTTAGCGTTATTACATCCATTTGTGAATTCTTTGTTGTCATCTGCTACCTTTTGTGTTAGATATTTTCCTACCACCCTCCTTAGCAATGTGTTGTGTATGTGTGAGAGGATTCATTCTTGCCTTCTTTTCACCTTAGAGTCAGTGACTTTTTGGGCACTGTATTCAGTGTATTGGATTGTGGATAGTGGTATGCTATGCATTCATCTCATGTTTGTGCTCTTTGGATGGTGGTCATCTCTCTCCAGTGAGTTGAAAAGAATTGCTTTGTAGTTCTGCTTTTGTTGTTGTTTGTTTGTTTGTTTTAATGCATTCTCTAAAATTTTCCTTGTCCAGGAAAATTCTTACGTCTCCTTCTATTTTGATGGAAAGTTTGGCAGGATAGAGGATCCTTGGGTTGCTACTGTTTTCCTTCAACTTTCAGAGGATGCTCTCTCTTCTTTGCGGTTCCTGATGATAAGGTTAAGCATATTCTTAACTGATTACCCTTACAGGTGATTGGATTTTTTCTCCTATGATTTCTCATTCTCCTCAAAATTGGTTAGTTTGATTTCTATATGCCTTGGTGTATTCTTCTTGGAATTCAGTCTGGTTGGTGTCCTTTCTGCTTCCTGGATGATTGTGTGATTCCCATTCATTAAATTGAGAAGTTTCCTTCCAGGAATTCCCTCCATATTTTGAAGGTTGATTTCTTTGTTATGTCTTATACTAACCCAATTATTTGAATATTGTTCCTCTTCAGATCATCGCTCATTCTCTTCAGAATTTGTTCAGCTTCTTTGATTATCTTATATGATTGCTTATCCTGTTTGTTGAATTCTGCTTGGCTATATTCACAGTCACTGATATGGTTCTCTGCTTCTTCTAGCCTGTTGGTAAGATCTCTTTCATATTCTTTGCTTCTCTTGCCTCATCCCTTACCTCTTGAATTTCCCTTTGGAATGTGAACTCTATCCTATTATTTCATCCTTTTCCTGTACTGATTTCTTCATATCCTCTAAGTGGAATTCCAAAGGTTTCTTTCTGTGGTGGTTCAAAGTCTTCTTCTTCTATGTATGTATGTCACTAGGTTCAGGTCCTCCTCAGACATTTTGTTTCTCCTTCTTTCTTGTAGTGACTGCTGATATGGGTTGTTTTCTGCATGGCGTTTTAATGTACTTGAGTGCTATTTTCCCAGGAGTCCACGATCCCTATGTTTTCTTTCTCAGAGCATAGTAAGATTATCTTGAGGGACTACCAGGAGCCAGCTTTGCTGCCAGTTCCAACTGTGTCTCTGTCTTGTTAGACCCTAGATAGCCACAGTTATCTTTGTGGAGGTAACGCAGGCAGACAAGTCACAGTGACTGAGGGTAGTGTTGGGCCAGCTGATTACATTCAGTGTGAATTGGTACAGGGTCAGGGAGCATCTCAGGGAATCTATAGGCAAGTCGGTCATTGGCGCCAGTGGCAATCCTCAGCTCCAGGTCAGTCATGAGCAGTGAGGGAAACACTGATTCATCCAATAACATGCAGTATAGGCCAGTGCTCATGGGGGCACAGGGAGCAACTCCAGCAACCTATGTGCCAGCAAGTCACACATGCCAATGAGCAGTGGGAAGGCCACTCACTTGCAGTTGGACTGGCTGTCATGGACTGTGGCACGGTAGACAGCCATTCGTGGGGCCCCATGCACAGACCAGTTGCAGGTGTCAGTCATGTGCAGCAGCACCAGGCTGGTCGAGAGCTGTCAGGGTAGCACTGGGCAGGCCGGTAGCATTCAGATGGTCTGGTTTTCACAGGTGAAGGAGGGGAAGGGAGCAACTCAGGGGACTGTGTGCCAACTGGTTAGAGAGCAGCCAGGCCAATCACAAGCAGCAGGGATGGTATTGGACAGGCCATTTGTTGGCACACTCACTGGGGATCACTACTCCAGGTGGGGACGGGAGCCACCCGAGGGATCTGTTCTGAGGCTGGTCATGAGCACCGGTTAGGCCAATGCAGGCATTGGTTGGGCAGTTGTGCACAGGAAGACCCACATTTAGGGTCCACTGCAAGGGTGGAGCTGCTTAGAGGACTTATTCCTCGGCTGTGCAGATTCTGTTAAGTCCAGTTACAGGGCCTTGTGTTCACATCGGGAAAGGGAGCCACTCAGAGGACCTGTGCCCAGGCAGTGCAGACGCTGGTCAGGCCAACCACAGTGTGCTGCTCAGTAGATCTGAGCTGGGCCATGCACGCCCCTGTCATATGGATCACAAAATGTGGTGTTCATGGCGGGAAAGAAAGCCACTCGGGGCCTCTATGCTGACCCATCGCAGGAGCCGGTCTCAGGCACTGGTCGTGCACAGCAGCCCCAGGCTGGTTGCAAGTATGCCAAGAACACAATACATGTGGGGTGTGAGATGGGGTTCACAGGGGAGCAGGAAGGGCAGGGGGTTCCGGGATGGGGTTCACAGGGGAGCAGGAAGGGCAGGGGGTTCCGGGAAGAGTCAGGGCACACCCGCACACACTGCTGTGCTAGGAAACAATAAGAGTCCATGGTGCGTGGGTCTCTGAAGCAGGGGAACTCACGGGGGACTCATGTTGTGACCATCATAAGTGTGCCAACCATGGAAGAGGCACTGTAAGGTCCCTGGGGCACTTAGAGACCAGGTTAGGTTGAAATCCCCTAAATTGGTGTCCATCTGCAAATCTGGTGACTACTCACAGGAAGCTGTGGATGCTTGTTCCTACCTGGACACCATTTTCCCCGGAAGTCCACAGTCAGGTTTAGAACATTCTCTTTATTCTTATCCTCATTATTAGCTCCCCACTTTTCCCCCTTGCCATATCCTCAAGGGACCATTAATCTAGTTACTATTTCTATTGACTTGCTGTCCTACCTTTCATATACAGGAAAACATTAAAAAACAAATGAACAAAACTAACAATAATAACAAAATAAGACATAAAGACCTCAGTTGAAAAGAAAGCAGAAAATATTAAAAATTAGAGCAAATGGATTATAAGGGAGATCAAATGATAGGGGGCTAGATTTTAACCTAACAATATTTGCAACAGTCCATTTTCCAAAGCATTCTGCATGATAGCAAGGCTGCATGATGCTACTATGACCATCTCTGTGACATGGCCATAGTAGACTCCCCAGGAGCTTGATCCATGTGTATTTCTCCTTCACTTAAAAAACAAAAACAAAAAATGAAACAGCTTAAAACTGAGTAAAAAGGGATCTCTAATAATATGGTACTATGTTTTGACTTAGATTACGTATATCCTGCCTTAATTCATGTTATGATGATGTGCTCTATCAGATGACATTCTTCTACTGTGACCAGGGGCTTAATGCATGTGTGGATGCTGCAAATGTTTTTTGGGTTTCCACTGTCTCCACAGCCTTCTGCAAACTGTAGGTGCTCACAATTTAAACTCAGATACCATTCCGTCTTTTGGATTTGGATTTTATTATTTGCAATCCTTGGATCACATAGGCTGTGTGCTTCTTCCATGTGAACTTGGATGATGCCTTACTTAGATTGTTTGAAGACCCCAGATGCTCCTATTCTTTCTGATAGCCAGGTGCCATCTAATTTCTTCACCAAAAATTGCTGTATCACTCATATCTTCATTAATGCTATCATGACGTTGAGCATCTAGGAGGGCCATGTCACAAAAACTAGTTATTCTTTGATCAGGACTAGAATTAACTGCAAGCCTCAAATTCATTCATCTATAGTTTATGTATGCCCTGGTTCATCTTAGAGACATCATTGTCATTTTTTGTTAAAGAATATTGTCAAGCATCTCCTCATCTTCCAGCAAGTCAACACTGATTCAAATTGACCCTATAGGGCAGGGTATAACTTCCCTTAATCTAGTGGCAATAGTTTAGACAAATGACTTAAGTACTCTGAGTATAAGGTACTTCATCTATACAATGAAATAAATCTCCTTTGCGGTTTGATATAAAAGCCAGATAGATATATGTGAAGTAATACCTCTAAGAGATATCAAGGATGTCTCTCCACCCCTCCCCCATACTCCTGCCACTTTTTTTTTTAGATAAGAAAACTCTAGATCAGAGGGACTAAGGAATTTGTTCAGAGTGACAATTACAGATCAAGTGAAGTTCACACTTGGATTTTGACTATTTTCTTTCCTATTTTTATGCATTTTCTCCCTCCCCAAATAAATACACATTTCCCTCCCTTGTAAAAACGTGCCATTTTATTGTTTGTATATGATGGAGTCTTGAGAAGTTAAAAAAAATGTCTTGCAATTTTGTGGCATATAATGGATTGGTTTTTGTAGAGCTGAACTTCAATAAGCAATACTTACAGACATACCAACAGCCATTAGCCTGGTGGAGAATGGTTTTGGATTTTAGCTATCATCCCAACCTAACGCCCAGCCATCCTATGCCTTTTCTGTTTCAAAATAGTTGTCGATCTAATTCATGGCAGTTGCAAACTTTTCAGGACCCTCTTTTTTTTTTTAACACTGCAAAGTTTTTATTGTATAATCTTTTCATTATCCTAAATTCCATGTTAAACATCTAACACTATAAACAAAAATATAGTTTTTGAAGTAACTTTGCCCGAGTTCTAATCCCGCTCCCATGACTGAACCTTCTATGACCTGGGCAAGCTATTTCACCCAACAGTACCCATCAGTGACTCAGTCTCTGTATCTGCAAATGGAGAAAATAAAAAGCTTCTACCTCATGGAGTTGTTACCAAACTTAAATGAATTTCTAAAAATGCCATGCACATAAAAACAATATTTTTTATTAAGTAAGAGTTCTTTGGTTTGATTTTGTAATTCAAACTTAATCTTATATCATTGTTAAATGAAAAATAAAGCAACAAAAGAAAAAAAGCCCAAGAACAGGTTTTTCTATAAAATTAAATAGCTCCACTAATAAGGCCGCTAGAACCTTACTTTCATCTCAGGAATACTTAATTTTAAGCTGCTTTTGTGGAGTTTTGTTCTAAGGCAGACATTTTTCACCTAACCTGGAAAGTTCTGTTAACTCCATCAGAGAATCTGTTATTCATCATTTAAAGAAGGAATTGTCAGAATTCCTCAAAATGTTCGACGGGCTATTGAGGAGTAGATATATGTGTGTGGTCCTTTTGGCAGCAATGTTTTATCATGGCCTTTTACTGCTTGCTGAAAGATTGGAATCTACAATCAGTGGAACATGATAAAATAACTCCTGTAGGACATCCTATTGTCTTTGATATTTTCCTAATAATTTTCAACAAAACAGATCCTGAGGTGGTTATATTAGAAAAGTAAAGACAGAGGGTCTTTTAAAATGTGTTTTCTTTACTTCTCAAAAACAACAAAACCAACCTCAAGCCCACTGCCTTCAAGTTGATTTCAACTCATAGAGACCTTCCCCCGCTATTAGCTAAACTTAACAGATTAGAGAAAATATTTCTCTTTAGTTTTGTGATAATAATATAATAATATTTCCTGAGTTCATGTTTTCTAAAATTGCTTTAAAGTACTTATGAAATATTGTTTTGTGTGAAATGGACAAAACCCTTACTCTAGAAGTTTAAAAGGCAAGTATCATTTTAGAAAGTATCATTTAGAAAGTATCATTTTAGAAATCATTTTATTGGGGGGGCCCTTACAACACTTAAAACAATCTAAATTATTATTTTCATATCTTACACCATCCTCTGTCTCCTTTCACTCACATTTCCGTTGTTCATCCCCCTTGGGGCAGGGAGTGGGGGTTATACATTGATCCTTGTGATAGGTTCCCCCTTTTTCTCACTATGCTTCCCACCTTCCCCCACCCTCATGGTATTGCTACTCCCGTCATCATTCCTGAGAGGGTTTATCTGTCTTGGATTTCATGTGTCACATGCTCGTCTGTACTGTGTTCATGCTCCAGTCTAAGCCAGATTTATAAGGTAGAACTGATGATAATGGTGGGGAGGAAGAATAGAACTTGAGGAATGTTGTGCATTTCATCAGTGCTATACTGCACTCTGGTTGGCTCGTCACTTCCTTATGATCTTTTTATGAGGAGATATACTTTGTCTGTGGACAGAGATATTTCTATTCCTGGTAAATGGTTGAAGCATATTCAATGAAGTTTGTTCCTTGTGGGGGTCTCTGCAAATGGATTTTGGGCTTTCACTATCATCCATAGTATTCTGAAACCTGTATGCTCAAAATTTAAGCTCTAATACAGTCTACTCTTCTGATATTGGATTTTGATATTTTCAATATTTGCATCACATAAACTCATGTGCTTCTTCTGTGTGGGCTTAATTATCACCTCACATAGATGGCTGCTTGTTTTAAGACAAGGTTTGGAGGACTCAGTTTTTATTTATAGATATATAATTATTATATAAATATATATGTATATAATCATTTTATTGGGGGCTTTTATAGGTCTTATAACATACCATACATCCATTTATCAAGTATATTTGTATATATGTTGCCATCATCATTTGCAAGGCATTTTCTACCTGAGTCCTTGGTATGAGCTCTTCTTTTTCCCCTTCATCCCCTACCTTCCCACCCTTGTGAATCCTTGATCAATTACATATTGTTACTATTATTTCATACCTTACACTGTTGTCTCCCTTCACCCACATTTCTGTTGCTTATCCCCTTCAGGTGGATTGGAGTGGCTATATATCCAACCTTGCAATGTGCCCCCCAAACATTCCTCTGCTTTCATGATATCACTGTTCCCACACAGTTTCTGAGGGGTTTATCTGTCCTGAATTCCATGTGTCAAGAACTCTTATCTGTACCAATGTGTGTTCCCCAGTCTAGCCAGATTTGTAAGTAGAACTGGGCCATGGTAGTTGGGGGGGCGGGAGGGAAGGGAGCACGCAGGAACTAGAGGAATGAAGTGTGTTTCTTCAATGCTATACTGCACTTTGGTTGAATCCAAAGTGCACTTTGTTTATAACCCTTCTGGGGGGGGGAGGGGTGTCCAATTGTCTACAGATGGTCTTTGGGTCTCCACTCCAACCCTCATCATTCACATCAATATAGTTGTTTGTTTTTGATCTTCTGATACCTGATAACTAGTCCCATGGACAATTCATCATCACACAGGCTGGTGTGCTTCTTCCATGTGGGCTTCTTTACTTCTCTGCTGGATGGCTACTTTTTTAACTCTGAGCCTTTAAGTCCCCAGATGCTACATTTTGTCTTCAGCAATCATGTTAAGAGGTCACATGAGCATCACAGAATGCCAGGTTGTTAGAAAAAAGTGTTCTTGCATTGATGGAGGGCTTGAGCAGAGACCCAAAATCTATCCGCTGCTTCAATGTATTGCCATATAAATATATGTCTATAGACCAATATCTCTATTTTTATGAATTAATGTTTACATATAGGCACACATGTATTTTTACCTCTATCCATTGCCTTGATTCCTAGATCTTTCCTCTGCTTCCTTTCACCTTCCTCCTGCCCCGTCATCATTCTCACCCTTCTTCTGATTCTAAGTCATTACTCTCAGCATGAATGGTGTTGCTCCAACACTACCAGGATCACGACATCCTCCTCTAGGTTGCTTTTGACGCCCTAGTTGTTCCTCTGCCTGTGGCGTTGTCTATGGCAATGTGCAAATGAGAAAGCCTTGCTTGCTGAAAGTGAGGGGGACTTGAAGCATTTGCTGTTGACGATCAAAGAGTGCAGCATTCACTGTGGATTGCAACTGAATGTAAGGAAGACCAAAATTCTCACAACTAGACCAGTAAGAACACCAGGCTAAACATAAACGCTTGAGGTTGTCAAGGATTTTGTCGTTCTTCTATCCACAATCTACGCTCATGGAAGCAGCAGTCAAGAGCTCAAAAAGAGGCCTTGCATTGGGTGAATGTGCTGCGCAAGGCCAATGTAGAGTATTTAAAAGTGAGGAAGGTGCACCTGATCGAAGCCACGGTATTTGCCATTTCCTCATATGCCTGTGAAAGTTGCACACCGAATAAAGAAGACTGAAGAAGTGGTACTTTTGAACTGTGGTGCTGGCGATGAATATTGAAAGTACCACGGACTACTAAAAAATGTAAACCAATTGGGCTGAGCCCCGGTGGCGTAGTGGTTGTGCGCGAGACTGCGGCCCACTGGGACGGAGGTTCAATTCCAGCAGTGGGGCTGGGCCTCCTACTCCCACCACCGGAGAGCAATGATGCCCCCGCCCCCCAAAAAAAAACAAAAAACAAAATGTAAACCAATCTTTGTTGGAAGAAGCTGGGCCAGAGTGCTCCTTAAAGGAAGGATGGTGAGTCTTTCATGTGGTATACATTGGACATGTTTTCAGGAGAGCTCAATCTTTGGTGAAGGCCATCATGCTTAATGAAGTGGCGGGGCAGCGAAAGAGAGGAAGGCCCTCACGGCGATGGACTCACACAGTGGGCTAAAGTGTCGTAACAATTGTGAGGATGAGGCAGGGCCAGACAGTGCTTTGTTCTGTTGTGTGCTGTGTTTCTATGGATCACAGATGACTTGACGGAACCCAAGAACAACTACAACAGAAATGACACCGTGCGTAAGAACAACTCCTGTGCCAGGAATGACAAGTTAAGAGGAATGATATTAATCAATCAAAAGAACATTCTGAGATTGAGTCTTAAGTATAACACTGCCACTAATAAGGTAATACTAATACATCTCTAAGAAAGACCAGTTGATATAACTATTCACCAAGTCTAGACTCCAATCAATAATGGCAAATGTGAGGAAATTGAATGTCTTTACCAACTTCAATGTAGGCAGTTTTGAATTGACAAAAAAAATGCATTGAGATTCACTGTTAATTATTGGTGATTCAAACATGTAAGGCAAGAATAGAGGAAAGGTCACTTGTTGGAAAATGTGACCTGGTGATAGAAATTATGTTTGGGATCACGAGATAGAATTTTGCAGGATCAACAGCACACTCATTTGGGACACCATTTTTTCAACAACGTGAATTGTAACTAATCATGGGGACATCACTGGGTGGAATACACAGAAATCAAATAGACTATAACTGTGCGAAAAATGAAGAGAAGCTTAGTGTCCTAAGTCGGAACAAAGCCAGGGCCAAGTTCTGAACAGACCAGCAATTGCTCAAGTTGAAGCTGAAGAAAATTAAAATAAGAGAGCCACATTACAACCCTGAGTGTATTCCAAATGAATTTAAAAACCATCTCAAGAGTATATTTAACACATGAACACTAATGACTGAAAACCAGATGAACTGTGGGAGGACACAGCCTTGCTTGCTGAAAGTGAAGAGAACTTGAAGCACTTTCTAATGAAGATAAAAGATTGTAACCTTCAGTATGGATTATACTTCAACATTAAAAAAAATTCTTGCCGCCGAGTCCTAAGCTAAGCAATGTCATGATAAATGGAGAATAGATTGACATTGTCAAGAATTTCCTTTTACTTGGATTCATTAATGCCCAAAGGGGACAATTCTTCTTTGTCCTGTGTCATCACTGTGAGTCTGAATAGACGCAAAGGCAGTGGGTTTGTTTGTTGGGGGGTTAGCAAGTACTACTAGAAAAATGAACAAATCTGTCTTGGAGGAAGTACAGTTAGAATGCTCCTTAGAAGGGAGAGGGGCAAGACTTTTTCTCTTGTACTTTGGACATGTTGCCAAGAGAGACCAGTACCTGGCAAAAGGCATCTTGCTTTGTCGAGGGTGCACAGAAGAAGAGGAAGACCTGCGCAAGCACAAAAATTATCGTGAGGATGGTACCGGATTAGGCAGTTTTCCATTCTCTTCTTCATGAGAGTGCATGAGTCACCTCTGACTAGACTGCATCTAACAACATGCCAGACAAATATATCATTAAAAGAAAGTATACATCCATCTAGCTGATGGATTGCTGGTTCTGGCTGCTAAGTGAAACTCAATCAATTCTCTGCAAATGTGCACACAGGGGGTAATAAGATGCCAAGCATACCATTAACGCTGAAGTGTTTTTAACTAGCCAGCACTCCATCTTTGCTATTTCCTCTTCTCTTTCTTCAGTGTGTCTTGCTCCCCTCTCCTTCACATTACTTCCTCTCTCTCTTTTACATGCTCTGTTTGCTCTAGATTTCCATTTTAGAATATCCACATGTGGCCACATTTTGGCATAGCTTATTACACATTGGACTGTTAATTGCAAGGTCGACAATTCAAATCCCCCAGCCCCTCCAAAGAAGAAAAGGTTTTCTACTCCCATAAAATTTTTAGTCTCAAACCCCCAGGAGAAGTTCTACCCTGTTCCACAGAGTTCCTCTGAGTTATAATCAACTCCAGGGTAGTGAGTGTGGTTTTGAGTTTTGGAACGGTGTACAGGAGCATAGAAGGTTATCAAAATCCATCCGGGGAAATTGTACTACCCCCAAAGTGAGCCATTCACATTAGGAAGCATGGAATCTGAGTGGAACATTTGTCATACATCTCTGGGTTCTTAAAAGAAGAGATACATTTAGACTTTGACATTAAGGTGGTTTTAGGCAAGTCAGATCAGCACTGAGGAAGCAACTAGTCACACCTGTGTTTGATCGTAAGCCATTGCCCCTTCTGGACTGTGTTACCGAGAGAAATGCCTTATATTTGGCTTGACTCTTTAGCATCATAGAATTTCATATGGGAAATTTGATGAATAGGAGCTGAAATCTGTTTTTATTGACTTGAATTTTAATTTATATTCCTTGCATAACATCTGTATGGTGCCTATATTTATAGTACCTGTTTTCCAGGACTGAATTAGTCCCTTTCAATATTGCAATGATTTCAAACCTTGTATTTGTAGTTCCTCAAACATGTCAAGCTGAGCCCCAGTGGCATAGTGGTTGAGCGCAGGACTGCAGCCCACTGGCTTGGCGGTTCAAATCCAGCAGCAGCTCTCCAGGAGCAAAGCTGGGCCTCCCACTCCCACCAAAGGGCAGTGATGCGCCCCCCCCCCCAAAAAAAAAAAACATGTCAATTAGATAGCATTTCAAATAAATCCATGATGGGTTCTAATTGAGAAATACAGTTGGCTGTGTAGTAAAGGGCTTTTCATTTTCTAAGCAGTAGTGACTTTTACACCTATACCAACATTTGTCTGAGGCTGACAATTTGAGAAAAAGAATGCAGAGGGTTACAATCAGTGGCAAATGTGCAACTGCACTGCACAGTGGCAAAAGTGCAGCATCACTGTCTGCAGTTTAACTATGAAAATGCCGCAGCATCTGGGGAGCAAAATGACCCAGGTCTGCTCTTGCCCTGGTTATATGGATAAAAAAGGATTCATTTGACTTCACTGACGCTGGCTTTGTTAGAGGAGATAAGTCAGGCAGTAATTGTGTGTCGTGGAGCCGGGACGTGTCTGCTGTGAACATCCAGAGGAGATCTTTCTGTCACACCCTCACCGATTGCATCAAGGCTCTCTCTGTGCCTTGGTCACACATTGCCGTTGGGTTGTATGTCCATTTTGCATTCAGGGTAAAGCCCTGATTTTCAAAAATAGCCTCGTCAGTTGAAGGGGAGAGAGCATCGACATGAAAAAGAAGAGCCTCCAAAGCCCTTCCCAGTAATCTGTAGCTGCTCTGTTTTCCGGAGAGAAGATAACAGATTACAGCCTCACTGCCACAGAATTTCTCGTGTGAAAGTTCAAGGCGGGTTTGCTTTTTACAGGGAAAGCTTTTAGTCTTTTAGAACCATGGAAGGATCAACTCTTGAAGCCACGTAGCTCTTTCTGATTTAACCAACTCTTTAGCTGGGTACCTTCAGTCAGAGCTATTAAGAGTTTTTGCTGATTTGCTTGGCACATCTCCAGCAAAAGAGTCCATTAAAATTCAAATCCTTTCCCAATAATTGAGACAATCAATTTGCATTAAACAAGGAACAGTGATAATTTTATGTACAATTGAAATTCTATAGAAAATAATCAGTGGGCCATAAAAAAGGACACTTATTTTGATGCAAAGGGATGTTTTTATAGTCGAAATTAAACAAATCGTCCATATTTTCAAAATAGTTCACTGATTATTTGGGTGTAGGGGAACTCTATTGTGTTCCATTTTAATGTCGAGACAAGTGCATCTTCCTGATCACAGGCTTGGAAAACACCATGTCTTCTTTCCGTGGCATTGAAATAGAAAGGGATGAGATAAAAAGGAAGGTAAGTGCTCACTTGCTATTAAATATTTAATGTTTCGACTATGAAGAACAGACAAAGAGGATGCATGTTGACTGGACTTATGACAGCATTAGGGCAGTGGACATCCTTCGATTGTTGTTACCTTTTTATAATAGACACAGTACAGATTATTTGAACAGAGATCCTATGTTTGTTCTTAAGAAAATCATTAAAAATATTGGGATGCACAGGGTGGGGAGAGTGAAGTTTCCATGGCCTGCACCTTTGTACCATGAGCACTTCGGAAGCGCTGGCCAGCAGACAGCCCTGCAGTATGATGGTGTCCGCTACCTTCTCTGGAGTATTCTTCCTTTCACCTGTATGCTTTTATTACTGAAACTGGTTTTGTTGGTCAGGAAATCAAGAACACTGAAGAAGTATTATTAAGAAGACTATAGTAAAAAATAATGACATGACAGAAAACAAATCCTGTCAGAGCCTGAGAATATATTTGGCTTTCCGCTTGCTGTGTCTGTCTGTTTCCATAAACGGTCCAGAATAGAAACCGGATGTTTAAAATCTCTCTCCCTCTCACATGTTCTCTATCCCCTCCTGTCTTCCTTCCTCTTCAGTATTGGTAGACTTACTATTTTTATTATTTTTTATTTATATTTCCATTTTTCAATATTTGCCATTTGTGTGGATAACACATTAATTTTTAATGGAATATTTTCAGACTCTTAAAATTCTCAGAGTAGTTGAATCATAAAAGAAAACTTGATATAGACTCAAAGGCAGCATGTAAATGGATATTACACTTGCATCATTTTTCTACTTACAAATGGAAAATGATAGTTTCAAAAGATGAGAGCTACTTGCATTTAAATATCTTATGGTGGCCTGAGCCCGGTGGCGTAGTGACTGTGCGCGGGACTGCGGCCCACTGGGTTGGAGGTTCAAATCCAGCAGCAAGGCTGGGCCTCCTACTCCCACCACCAGAGGGCAGTGAAGCCCAAAAAACAAAAAAAAAATTTCTTTTGGTATGCAAGTGTGGGTTTCCTAATTTTTATTGTACAGAGGCATTTTAATCAATTGTTATGAAAGAAATGTATCAGCAATATGTTGAGCAGTAAACATAATTTTGACAAGCCACATTTCTAATGAAGTACAGTTATGACAAAAATTGTGTCTTGAGCTTAGCTTTTGATTTTCCTCTGTTGCAGTTAGATTTTAAAAGAAGATGACGGGTTGAACCCCGGTGACATAGTGATTGTGTGCGAGACTGAAGCCCACTGGGTTGGAGGTTCAAATCCAGCAGCAGCTCTCCAGAAGCAAGGCTGGCTCCTACTCCCACCACCAGAGGGCAGTGATGCCCCCCTCCCCAAAAAAGAAGATGACATTTGTTGATTTGGGTAGCTTGAGTCACCACTGTCAATTTGATCTCATGTTGATAAATCTTCAAAGGGAAAATATTAATAAAAGATCTATCTTTAAAAATTACATGAAGTCACAGGGTTAGTATTAGGACAGCAGAAGAGCATTGAACCTCCACTCAAGTACTTTCTCAGTGCAAGAACACATTGTTCTTTTTTTTTGGGGGGGGGGGGGCGGCATCACTGCCCTCAGGTGGTAGGAGTAGGCGGCCCAGCCTTTGCTCCGTGGAGCTGGAATCGAACCTCCATCCCAGTGGGCCGCAGTCCCGTGCACAACCACTACGCCACCGGGGCTCAGCCACATTGTTCTATTAAATTGGCATTCCATGATCCTCACCTTCCTGACATGATCACTAAAGACAAATGTGTGCATAAACAAAGGTGGTGAAGAAAGCTAATGGTGCCTGGTCATCAAAAAATTTAGCGTCTGGGGTCTTAAGGGCTTGAAAATAAACAAACGGCCATCTAGTTCACAAGCAACAAAACCCACAGAAGCACACCAGCCTGGGTGCCCACGAGGTGTCGAAAGTATCCGGTATCAGGCATCAAATAACTTAAAATTATATCATTATAAATGAAGGGGAGTACAGATTGGGGACCCAAAGCCCATCAATAGGTGAACCAACATCCCCTTACTGAGGGGTCGCACGCAGACAGGTGACGGACGAGCCAGTCAAGGTGCAATGTAGTAACAATAAAATATGCAACTTTCCTCTAGTTCTCAAATGCTTCCTCCCACCGACTATCATGATCTCAATGCGACCAGACAAATACAGCTAGACCAGGGGATGTACACTGGACCTGGAAACATGAGGAATTCAGCATAGATGACCCCTTCAGGACCAGTGGTGGGAGTGGTGATACCAGGAGGGTGGAGGGAGGGTGGAGTAGAAACAGGGAACCAATTGTAGCGATCTTCATATAACCTCCTCCCTGGGGTATGGACAACAGGAAAGTGGGTGAAGAGACTTTTCGGATAGTGTATGATATGAACAAGTAATAAAAATTTGTAAATTACTAAGCCTTTATGGGGGAGAGGAGTGGCGAGGGAAGGGAAATACGGGGAGCTGGCACTGGGGGCCTAAGTGGAGGGAGGATGTTTTGAGAGTGATGATGGCAACAAGTGTGCAAATGTGGTCTGCATACAATTGACATATGTATTGATTGTGATGGGAGTTATAGGAGCCCCCAATAAAATGGTTTATTAAAATAAAAGGAGGGGGAAGGAGGAGCTTATACCGAGGGCTCAAGTAGAAAATATTTTGGAAATTAAGATGGCAACATGTGTACAAATGTGCTTGATACAGATGATGTATGGATATTATAAGAGCTGTAAGAGTCCCCCAAAAATAATTTTAAAAAGTAAACGTGTAGAAAAGAACACTGGCAATATTTGTACAAGTATGTCAGATATAAGTGATATGTGGATTGTAAGAGTTGTAAGAGTCCCAATAAAATGATTTTTCAGAAAGTGCATAAAGTGCTCCTTCCTTTTTTAGCTAACCCATTTTTGGTCTGAAGATTTCAGGAAATGCTTTTATTATTTCAGGGTAGTAATTTCAGGAATTCTTCCAGGTTCCATGGATCCAGAAATCTGGATACAATGAAAATATAAAAATCTGCTTGGCCCTTCCCATTTTTTAACAGAATTAATTTATAGAGTGTTTTATTTTCAAATATTCAGTAAGTAGTAACAAAGCACCAACCAGTTCTGGTCTCATGATAAAAGGGGTAATTATTTATGGAAACAAATAGTCAAGTGTTTCATTTCCCAAACCCCTCCACTGATGTGGCCTCTCCTCCTTCTAGGCTCCAGGTTGAATAGAGACCAGTTACTGTGGCTCAGATGGCACTTGTGATCTTTACAGACCCCAGGCACTGGGTAGTGCTCTCTGGGAGGTAGAACAAAGGTGATGGGACCAATTAACTGGGCTGCTCCATGAAACATGAGGAGTCTCAGCAGCTACTAATTTTGCATATTAGTATTTAAGTATATCTATCATATAACTTTTTCCATTCCGACTTTTTTTAGGTATACAATTTGTTGACAGCAATGACATTAATCAACCTTGCAATTCTACCCTTAATGTGATTTTTTCTGTCACCATCAACTGAAATTCAGTACTTCATAGACAGTAACTCTTCTTGGCCCCTTCCCCCTCTACCAATAAACTTTGACCTCTACACATTTGCCAGTCCGTGGCTTTTTCTAGTACGTCATACAATGTTTGTCATTTTATGATTGACATGTTTCACTCACTTTTTCTTACAAGTTATTTGTATGTGATAGCATGTTGTTTCTTCTTTCCTCGCTGAATTGTATCCCGTTATGTGTATGTGACCTGCTTTGCTTAGCCATTCATTCATTAGCAGGCATTTAGGTTATTTCTGCCCTTTGACTAGTATGAATAGGGCTACAATGAATATTGGTGTACAAATACAGATCCGTTTCTGCTATCAAGTCTGAGTCAGAAGGTAGTTCTGTTTTGGGTTCGTTTGAGGAACTTCCACCCTGTTCGATACGATGGCTTTACAACCATTTGACATTCCTACCTAACCATGAATAAGGGTCCCCATTTCCCCCGCCTTACTAACAGTTGTTATTTTCTAGTGTGTATGTTTTGTTGTTGGCCGTGAAAGTTTGTTTTTACCTTAGCCATCCTACTAGGATAAAAAAGCTGTGGCAAATTTGGTTATCACAGTTGCCATCTACCTGGCTATGAGCAAGGAAGGGAAGTATCAGGGTTTTTTCCCTCAGTTCCTGAACTCTCAAAAAATATTGTAACAAATTGCTGTTGTTACCTCCTTTCTTCTTTTCATGATGTTCACATATATATTAATTTGTTCATTCACTGTTTAAGGAAACTTTTCTGACATCTAGCCAGGGCCAACTGTGACTGAAGAAATGTGTCAGGATGAATTTGTCCTTGAGCACCCCAACTCTGATGTCTGACCTGAGTTCCCCAGGATCTGGAATACCTTGCCATCCTTTCTTTGTCATTTGCCAGTGAGTTGATTCTGACTCATGGCATCCTCATGTACATCAGAGGAGAACTGTGCTCCATGGGCTTTTCTGGGAGTGACTGGCTTTTAGAAAATAGAGCATCAGAACTTTCTTCTGAGGCTTCTCTGGGTAAATTCGAATCTCCAGTCCTGAAGCAAGTATATTTATAATTATGATAGATAACCTTTGTACCACCAGTGACTCCCTTCTCTGCTTTGAGCCTTTTCCCTCAAGAGCCAGGTTAGTAACCATCTGTTCAGTGAAGTCTTCCTCACCCCGACCCTCTGAATCACTCAGTGCTTTGTTCCCACAACCCTTTGATTACATATCATACTTATTCTTGAGAGGCCTAACTAATTCACCTATGAGCTCCTTAAGGAGAGGAACCATACGTCACTTGTATCTCTGTCACATAGCAAAGTACTGGGCATTTACTAAATGCTTGCTTCTGAATGAGAATATGAATTTGTAATCTTTCTTATTCTCTTATTCCTCTTTTTCAATCTTTCAAAATTGAGGCAGGGAAAAACTATGAAGCAAAAGCAGAACTTGGTATATAAGTAGAACATCTTTTTAAAATGTATTTTAAAACCTCATGCATATTCTCACATTTGAAAAATCTTAATATATGTATATTTACTTATGATCATTAAGTAATAAAAATCTATAAGTTTTATTAGATGATGATTTGCACCAATGAGTATTCAATAAATATTAAGCACGGTGTTAGCTCTTCTTTGATCTCATAAAAGCTAGAATGGCCACTTAATGAGTCCTGGTGTTATTAGTTGGTTCTTCCTTTTCAAGGTTTATAGGTCATATTTAATGGAGCTGCTTGTTAACAGTTATATAAATGAGTTTGACTTGACAAATTTTATGACCGTCACTTGGAATTAATCGTATACTTTCCTGAGCTTATTTTGGTTTCTCTAGTGACTTGGTATATTAAAGTATTAAATTGCAAATTTAGGGAGGTTTAATTTAACAGAAAAAAAAATCTCCACTTACCTTTTTACACAGTGCTAATGATTTTAGCACTGCAGATAAATGAGAAGAAATATTCTTTTACATGGCCAGGCAGAACAGCATTTAGAAGTTGATCCTTGGAAAAAGCTCACCTTTTAAAATTCAAACCAAATATACTTAACTGCTGTATCTCTTCCACTTTGGAATCATCTCTATGACCATGTCTAGAGTGCTGCCGTTTTCTTCGCATGACCCTTAGCGTGCAGTGTTCGTGTTGCATTTCTTAGTTTGGATTATGCCAACTTTGCTTACCAGCAGTGTGATCTCCTTCTGGGCCCAGTCGGAACAGATGGAACGTCTGGGTTCCTTTTGGCTCTTTGCCTAGAACAGGGAGGCCCATGCAACGGAAGGGGGGCAGCCCAAGCAACCTCCTGGATCCTTTTTCCTTTGACTTCTCTTGGCATCTTAGGACTCCTCATTCCAGTGTGCAGAGAAAATTAGCCCTAAGAGAAATATATTGAGATCATTGATTTCGAGATAGCACTTATCTGAAGTGCTCGTTAGAGGCAAGATTTAGGGGACTGCAGGGTCTTGAGGTTCAAAGAACACTTGAGCTTTCACTAGTGGCTAACCAACCCACAGCTATTGCATTGATTCTGACTCATCCTGACCCCACAGCATGGAGTATAGGAGCCTCTTGGGTTTTCCCAGCCTGAAAATCTTTACAGAAGCAGACGGCCTCGTCTTTCTCACGAAGGTGGTATATTTGAACTGCAAATCTTGTGTGCTGGGGTCCAACGTTTAATCTACTATCCCTTGTTCGAATGATAAGTAAATACCTTCATTTATATGGCATTTAGAGTTCTAGATTTTGTGGCAATTTATGCCCTCCTCGCTCAGATTGTGAGAGATTGAAAGAGAACCATGTGTTGTCAATCTCTCATGCCCTAGTACATAAAACTCTGTTGAATCAGTGGATAATTCAGTAAGGACTGAAATTGTTTTCATTCTTTGCTATCAGCCCATGGTCGTGATTACTATTTGCTCTTTCTTGAGCCTTCAGTTATGTCCACCGCCTTTATGATTTGAAGATATCTGGCCTGATGAGCTGTATTTCAAACCTTTGAAGCTATAGTATCATTGTATCCATTACAACAAAAATAAGTGACTAAATACCTATTACGTGACTGTAACTCTACCATTCCACAACTCTAGGGTAAATTAAATACCCATGGACTTCCAGGGAGTAGTATAAAGTCCTTACTCTACCTCCAAAGGTCAATAGTTGTCATAGGATAAAATCATGCAAGAAGCACAAACCCACACAGCAGGACCACAAGAACTTCTTGGGATGTCTGAGCTTAGCTTTACAGCTTAGGTTCCTAAACTTAATTTGGCCAGTCTCTCCACACTCCCTTTAAACAAAACAAACAACAACAGCAACAAAAAATTACTCAGCACCCTCTGGCAATTAAAAACTTATACTATATCCCATAATCTAAAGCAAAGTGTAGGTATCTGCTTTTGCAGCCCCCTCTGGATCATTGCCAGAGCCCCGCCAAGAGGCAGTATCATTTGCTTTGGGGAACACTGCCTTAGAAGATGTATAGTTGTCAACTATGGAAAGGGCAAGGATTTCCACCAGGCAGTGAGGAAAAATGAAGAAACATTCCAGAGAAGAGAAACAATATCATTCAGCTAGGAACAGGAAGCTGGTCACTTTTGGAGGACTAGAAGGTGGAAGCAGGGCCCACACCAGAACCTAACTCTTAATCTTCTCAGTGGTGGGATGCCTAGAAAGGATTTTAAATAGAGCTTATTAGTAGGTTTATAATTCAACTAGCTCACTCTCGTGGCAGCATGATGATGGGTTTTAGGAAGTCAGGTGAGAAATCTAGTTAAGAAATGACAAGTGCTTGTTATAAAAGGGGGAGAGGAGAGTGGGCTAGAGAAATATTTAAGAGGTAAAATTGGTTAGTGCATGACAGGCTATGAGAGATGATCAAAAGGGAAGAATCCAGTAATTTGAATTTTTTGTTTGTTTGTTTGTTTTAATTTGAAATTTTCTTTAGGAATATTGTTAGTACCTGAAAAATGCCTTTAAAGTCTGCAGTTTTAAATTGTATTTATTAATTGCATCCTCACCTGTTTTAAATTTTCCTGAAGCCAGTCTATATTTTTAATTTCCAACTTTGTGTTTTTCAATCTCTCATCACTTAAACTTAGCTTTATAGAAATGTGTGTCTTGGGCTGAGCCCCGGTGGCATAGTGGTTGTGCGCGGGACTGCGGCCCACTGGGATGGAGGTTCAATTCCAGCAGTGGGGCTGGGCCTCCTACTCTCACCGCTGGAGAGCAGTGATGCCCAAAAGAAAAAAAGAAAAGAAATGTGTGTCTCAAGAATTGTATCAGATAGCCATACAAAAAGAGTGAACAATCAAAGACTCAGGGAAAAAAATTAGTCCAGAGGACTAAAGAATTTCATAAACCATAGCCTCCACTAGCCTGAGACCAGAAGAACTAGATGGTGCCCCACTACCATTACCAACAACCCTGACTGTGGTAACGAGAGAAGGTCATGGACAAAATGGGAGAAAAAGAACAACATTCAAATTCATAAAACAACAACGAAAACACACTTATTCACCTGATAGACTGGTGGAACCTCCAAGACTTTAGACATCCTTTACCTGGAACTGAACTCACTCCCAGAAATGATCTTCTTGCAAACAATACTTAGGCTTATAAAGTGAATAATACAATTATCTGAGACCAAAAGGGCATCATTTGCCCAAAAGCAAAATTAAGAAGTCAGGAAAGATCTGCATATGAAAAGGGGAACTCAGAGAGGACATGGGAAGAATGTTGTCACACCGAAAGAATTACAAGTAGTATCATGCATTGTTGAATGGAAAACTTTTTTTCCATTTTATTCCAATTTATATCTTGTATAAACCGTTGAATGGAAAACTGTTTTTCTTTGTAAATTTTCACCCAGACTCCAACAAAATATGTTTTAAAAAAATAGAAATAACAAGAAGGCTGGCACATGTGAAAATTGTAACCAATGTCATAGAGAAAGCTACGTAAAAATTCCTAATAAGCGGGCTAAACCCCGGTGGCGTAAGTGGTTGAGTGCGGGACTGCGGCCCGTAGGCTTGGTGGTTCAAGTCCAGCGGCAGCTCTCAGGAGCAGCACTGGGTAGCGCCCACGACCACCAGAGGCTGTGATGCCCCCCCCCACCCCCAAAACAAAACAAAACAAAACAAAAAAATTCCTAATAAGTGTGTGTTATTCTCCCTGGCATTCTCTGTTACAGCTGTCGGTTTTAATGGCCATTTCAATGGCTACACAGAGCTTACAGATAATATTCATGACTAAGGAAGTTGGTTTGCTGTACTGCAAGTGGTAAATGCTCAGGATTCAGGTATCAGGAGTTCTCTCAGGTCCGCTAATAAATGCCCAAAGGGGCTTACTACTCTACAGTAAGCCTCAACCTGAAGACATTCAGCTTCAGCTCCATAGGCCAGCAAATGCAGCTCCCTGAACTAAGTGCCCCAAGGCACACCATTCCACAGGCACCCTCCTGCCCTCAAGCACTCAGCTTTATTGTTCTGTGGTTCTATGGTTTCAGATGTCTGTCCTTCTGTTCCATGCTCTGACTCCTAGTTCTACTTGTGTGGTGGTACAGCTGTCTTCTGGATCAAGAGACTCCTTGGGCTGAGATCTTGGGTCCACAGGATGCACTCCATTCCTGGTTTTGCTGGTATTAAGATTCCTCCCTCCGTATCAGAAGGCTCATTTTATATACACCAGGAAGGCATTCTAGGGGCTCCTATTCACAATTACTAGATATATCCAGGACAGGGTAGTTTGGTGGGAGTTAGAGACTTTGTCTGGAAGAGCTAAATTAAATCGCTCACTGCCCCTCCAATAGGGAAGCTGCACTAATGGCATAGAGGCTGCATCTACCCACCTCTGGCTATACACCGCAGAAGGGAATCCACAAAGCAGAGGACAGACAGGCCTTCCCCTGCCATTCTTCTTTTCCACTCTTGTGACAGTAACACTTTCCCCAGTCACACTCTTCTGCTGGACTTGGTAATTTGTTGCAATGGCTACACAAAACTCACTGTTATGGGGCTTTATTGGGGAAGTTCATAGATGACCAAAAGCGGGATCAGTAGCTAGTAAGGATACAGTCATAGGTCCAAAGCAGCTCCCCTCCTTAGCCAGCAGCCAAGTCTTTCTTTCTCTGAACCTTGAGCCAGTCTCTCAGCTACACAGTCCCTTGGCTCCTGCCTCTGTGTGCTAGGAAGCCTACCTGTCACTGCAACTCTCAGTGTCACAGTCTCTGAACATGGCGTGTAGCCCCCTCTCCCCTTCGCTCAGTCTCTGCATTGCTGCTTTCTGTTCCCTCGTATCTGTGCAGCAGCCTCTGGTGCCTCTGAACTTGGCAGAAAGGGATTTCAAGAGCTCCCCTATGGCTATTCTTCCTGAATGGTCCTAGGAATCAGCTTGCTTCTGAAATAGTTCTCTTATAGCCAGAGCAATGAAAGCTAAACTGACTAATCCTCTGTACTAGTATTTCATATCCTCTATGTACATAGTTTTGTGCAGTCATTGGGTAGAAGTAACAGAAACACGGAGAGAAGATTCACATTAAGACATTTGACTTCACCACAGGAGCCTAATTTGCTGTGTAAACGTTCACCTGAAGTACAAAGCACTATAGATAAACATATAGGTGACATACATATAGATATATTCCAAAGAGGGATGCCCATCATTTTAAATGCTCACCTTGCCTATATATCACCTTCCTCGTCACCCCCACGGGGTTGATCTCCCCTCCTTACACCATGACCGTCACTATTTCCCATCTGTTCATTTATGCAGTGTACTGCACCTAACACTGCCCTTAGTGCAAGACAGGGCTATAAACTAGACCATTCTGTTTTGACTTAAGCTGAGAATTTAATTTTCTACTTACCTGACCTAGTAAGGTTGGATTGCCCCCTTCACCACAAGTCAGCATTTCAAACTCACCAGCCACTCCAGGAGAGGAAAAAGAGGCTGGCTGTACCTGTAGATCGACAGCCTTGGGAACCCTGGATAGGAGGAAGATGAGTCAGAATGACCTTGACAGCACTGACTTAGCGGTAGTGACCCCAGATATAATGAATCAACAGCTACACGTGGACCTAACAAGCACCCGGGGGGTCCAGTTAAAGATGTAGACTCTGATGCAGGGTATCTGGAGTGGAAAAACATCTTCTCGTCAGGAGGTCCAACCAGGACAAACTGACTGGAAACCTGGGTGCACGGTAAGAAGTCCTCTCTTTTAGACAGACACATACATAATAAAAGAGAGTGTGGTAAGTTGGTCAGTTTACTAATTATGACTTCAAATCCATATTACTTCTAAGGAAAAAAAAACACTGATAGTAATCTAAGTATCTAAAAGTTCCATCATCAGATTAGGTATATCAATTTATTAGTTACCTAAATTCCTTTCATGGAATTCTAAAATACCATTAAAATCATGAGTGGGGAGTGGGGCAGAGTGACAGCATGTTCAAAATATACTGCTCCGGGGAAGCAGGATCAAAGCAGCATGTGTGATTCCATGTTTACGATGGACATCGGTTAGATGTGCACACGAAATCACTATAGATCTCTGTACCCCCCACTGTTGAAAAGTTCACTTTATGTCTCTTAGTTTTTGTGAAAGATCTTCATCAGGACTTTTCTGTGCTAGCTGGAAGAAATCCTAAAAGAAGTTTCACTTTTTGAAACAAAATTAGTGTCAGCATTTGTTTTGCAGGTAATTGATGAGGCAGCACACCGCCTGAGCGGTGAGAGTGGCGCCGCCTACCTCCGTTCCTGGGAACTGCATTCAGCATCTCAGCATAGAGCTTTGAATTGTGTATAAGAACACTTTCTGTTAGTGTTATCTTCAGTTTTATGTGGCATTTGGCATGACTTGGTAGATTATTTTAGGGGCCTGGGGATGCTCACCATACAATATCTTTCCAGGTAAGTTATTTTCAAATTGCTTTACACCACTGTGGCTTACAATTGGTTTCCTAGGAACACCCTACTTTCAGGTAGCTGGGGAAACTCGAATATTCTTTATACTCTACTTTGCATATTGCACAGTGTGAATTTCAGGTTTCCCCTTGCCAACTTGTGTACAAACCTCAGGCTCTCCATGAACTCCCCCAAAGACCTCATATCGGCAAAAGTACTGCTGATCTGTATGGACTTTCCTGAGTGTATAAGAAAGGCGGTGAGGGGCTGAGCCCCGGTGGCGTAGTGGTTGTGCGCGGGACTGGACGGAGGTTCAATTCCAGCAGTGGGGCTGGGCCTCCTACTCCCACCACCGGAGAGCAGTGATGCCCGAAAAAAAAGAAAGGCAGTGGTTAGCAGTCAGCCCACTCTCGCCTCAGAAACCCTGTAACCAGTACCCTTACTTCTCTCCTCCTACGTCCTCCCCACACTCCACTGCTAGTCTGGAATTCCCCGTCTCTCTATCTAGCACTTTGATTCCTTCACCTCTTCTGCTGCTAGCACTGGTCCCTTTCCCCTCTATTAATCAGAGTACTACAACTCCACTCCAGTTCTTACCCCCAGTGTACTTTTACCCAAGCTCGCCTTGTTCTTGGGTAAAAAGTAAATTTAACATCGTAGCCTTAGCACACGTGTGCGTACTAGCACACGTGTGCGTACATGTGCATGTGCCAGTGTACACACACAGGGTATGGAAAAGAATCACTGGAACATGCTTGTAGCATACATAACGGGGCATACAGTAGACTAGAACATGCGCACATGCTTGTGGTGCTGAATAGAACACATGCTTGAACACTGCGGCCTCTGAGTCGTGGGATGATGAGGGGGCTATCCCTTCTTCACTCTGCAGTAATCACTCAGCTTTCTGCACTGGCCATGTGTGACTTTTATAAAAGAAAATGCAAACCCCCTCCAAAGGAAGTTAGCTCCCTCCATCTGTTTTTCCGTTTTGCCCTTTTGAGTTCTGTATCCATGCACTTATCTCACGACCTTATAATTATTTTTTAAAAAAACATACTTTCCTCCGGTTTCTCCAGCCCTCCCTCCTCAGGGTTGTTGACTCATGATTACCATGGGTCTCTTCTCACTCTCTGCAACCAAAGTATTAATTGGCGATTCATACACAGCCAGTGAACTCCAGAAAACATATACAGATTTTCAGATTTTTTTTTTTTGGCTTCCCCAGCCCTGCCTGTGGAATTAAATCCATCTACTGTCAATAATGAGGGTCTACATGATTGCAGGCAAAGTTCTCAGGGCCTGGCCCTTCGATAGACTCTGGAAGCGTAAGATCTGTGCCACTGTTCTCTCTCTCTCTCTCCCCCCTGTCTAGTTCACTGTTGGGTCTTCATCTCTAGACTCTCAGTTCCATGAGACAAAACTTTATCTGTCCTGTTCAACACTGAATTTCTGCTGGCTGGAACAGGGCCTAGAACATGGTCATCACTCAAAAGGTAGGTTTTGAATGAATGAAGTGAAAAAGACTGATCATTTTCTCATTTTCAATGTTGATTAGATATCGTGGTGTTACTGAGTAGGCAGGAATAAATCAAACACATTCACATATTAGGACTTCATACTGGGCTTTGCGTTGAGGCCTGACATAAGAATGGTCTTGGAGAAGGGTTCAGACTGGCCTCTGAGTGAGCCCTGATTTCCTTGCCTCTCCAACTGTACTGTGGTCTCCGCTCTGTTGAATTCTGCTGTTCCACTCTTCTTGGCAGACTCGAGACCCCCCCTCCACACCAGGCCCAGTGCAACACAAAAGCTCAAGTCTAGCTCTTGGGGCAGGTGAAGCAAGGGGGCTGCTTTCCTAAGTTCAGTCCTCCTTGTGCCATCCGATAAGGCGCTTCATTTTGTTTGGGGAGGTAGCTTGTTCCAGAGAAACCAGACAGCATAATGTTTAAATCGTAGGCTCAATATTCTCAATGTAACATATTGGCCCACTGAGATCTACAAAGAGTGTGAATCACAAACCCGCCTCTGTAAATTTCTGGTAGAGTGTGAATGTTCTGGATGTATGAAAATCCTGTTAAGAATGATCAGGTTATTTCATTTTGTCATCTCTCACACTTCAAAATGTTTAATTGGAAGAATAGCTGCTGGTTCAGGGTAAATACCTTCTTTCAGCAGCACCAACGTATTTTAGAAATCAGATACTGTAGTCTCTAACCCAAATTGCATTTGCTTCATTTCCTTGAGACTGTGTATATATTGCCTGGGATTGTGTGTTTAAAGTTCAGCTTTGTGTGGTATTCCTGTGACAATTTTCAGCACATAAAATAAGATGTTCACAAAAGCCAACCTGAGACCGATCCTACACAGCAGTTTAGCAGCAAATTTCTACTCTGGGTATTTAACAATAATTGGGATCTTTCTCTTGGCTTTTCATACACTCAGATTAGTAGTAAAATCTAAGCACCATACCATTTGGCAAACTCTTACACTTCAAGCAGTCACAAATTTGCTTCTGATTGTGCTTTTCATTCGCACCTAGCTCAGATTTCTGCCTGATGCTTTTTTAAATCCTCTAATTTACATGCTGTGGTAAATTTAAAATGAGGACAGATGAATGCTGCTAAACTTTTCTGTTTCACTGATGAATATGGTATTTGCTTCAACTATCAAGCTGCTTTATATTCAATGACCTTTAAAAATATGAAATAGATACTTCTTTTCCTATAGACTGTGTGAGATTGGTTATTAGTATATTGTCTTTCCCTTAAGGGACACAGAGACTTAGCAGAGCACCGGGGAGCTAATTTCAAGAAAACAAAAATGCAGTTTCCTGTTCACGGGGTTTACAGCTGGTCAGCCGTGCAGGGCAGCCTCTTTTGCATTTGACTCTCGTGGGCCTGTGAAAGGTGACATAGCTGCCCTAGAATCATTGAATCTCCCCCTGAAGTTCCAATTCCCCAGTCTATATATGTTGCTGTCTGATTACCTGTATATCTCTTTGGGGTTGTTCAGGCTTATTCTGTAACTTTGAGTAAAGAAGTAGCTTTTAAAAAAATTGGTTCCTTCTAAATAGCTTTAAATAGTTTGTCCCATGTGCCATTACACTATTATATTTACTATCAATCTTCCTATCCTCCAAAGAGTAATGTAGCCTTGTGGCGGTTGAGTATTCCATTAGCTCGGTTATTTAAAAGAGTCCTGATGGTGTCGAGCACAAGGTTGGCAGTTTAAACCCATCAGTCGTTCCGAGGAAGAAAGCAGATACTATCGGCTCCCATAAAGGCTTATGGATTCAGAAACCCTGTACAAGGCCACCATGAGTTGAATTCACGGGATGGGAGTGAGTTTGGCTTTGGTTTAAGGTTAAATAGAGCTTCTTTTCTTCCTGCTGCCCTGCCCTGTCTTCCTGGTTGCAGAGGAATGTGTTTCCCACTAGATGGTGAGCCACTAGAGAAGAGTGCTTTTATTTGTCACTGTATATCGATCGCACTGTGAGCAGCACAGCCCCATGCACCAGGTAGGCTATCCTGCATGTCGGTAGGTATAGCAATCATGTCAGCCCACCCTGGGAGTCTCGGGTGGTCAGAGGGAGCTTCCTAGAGGAGCTGCAAATAAGGACTGATCAAGAGAATTGACTCTACCACTGTATGACCTCATGGCAGTGTTGATTCAGGTTTCAACAATCACAAGGCCTATTAATTTTTAAACTATGCTATTAGGAGAGAAATGCCATAATTTATAAGGGAAGGAAAATCTAGGTTAATTTTTTTAAAAAATAAAAACATGATTTTAAAAGGAGGGGTAGCTTGTCATTTCAGAATGAAGGAATGAAAAATATTTTCAACTATAACAAAAAAAACTCTCAGGAATTTTTAAGATTTTATTTTATCTTCACATAAAAAATATGCCAGCTGCTAACCAGCTATTGCCTTATTTCTATAGTGACCTTATTCAATTCTCTTCCAAACCTGTGGCTCCAGTACACATTTTTAAATCGTTTTACTGGAGGCTTTTACAGATAGAACAACTGGTGGGTCCAAAATTTAATGAATGACCCGAATTCACAATATTTCCGCTTCAGCCTGATAGAAAGCCAAGCTATGGTGTTTCATTTTAAGCAAGCCTAATAGTGTAAATTCAAATGCACCAAACAGACTAGTTTAGTGGCCCCTTCTTTATGTAGCAATATAATTCATTATAGCCAGTTTTCTCTGTAATGCTTGCGAAGTAATTCTGCTTATTAGAACTATCTTTTGATGGCACGCTGCAAGTACAAAGTGCATTTGATGAGGTTACCCAACAGTCTAGCGGTTTATAGTTGTCAAAATATTTGTTTTTGTCACCCCTGTTGCCGATCCTCGGACAGAGCAGGCTCCCGGGGGAGAGCAGCGTGGCCCCAGAGGGTTTCTTGGCTGCTGTTTTTCTGGGGACAGATCACCAGATCATTCTTCTCAGCGTGATTGAAAGGGTTAGAACCACTGACCTTTCAGTTAGGCGCAGCTGAGCACTTACCCTCTGCACCACCAGGGCTCATTGTTTATTTTTGAAATGAAGCAGACTCATTGCTGTGCAGTTGATTCTGACTCATAAAGACTGAGAACAATTGCCTATCAGGTTTCTAAGGCTGTACATTTAAGTAAATGAACCATCAGCATTGTCCCTTGAGGTGACTGGGGGTAGGGGGGGGGTGTCAAATTGCTGATCATTTTCTATAGGCCCCAGCCTCTTAATGACTGACTATGCCACCAGGACTTTGTTTTCATCTTTTTTCTTTTGTGTATGTGTCTGTATGTGTTTGTGTAAATGAAATCATTTCATTAGGTACCTTCTAAACTCTGGACCCTGGACTTTGATGAAACAAAAAGGGACTCGACGCAGATTTAGCGAGTGGGGCCTGGTAGAGGGGGATGAGGACAGCATTTGCTGGTTGGGGGTTTGGGGGCTGTTCAGTGCAGGGGCTCCTTCCTTTCCACTTCATCATCTGAGTATTCTGTCTCTTCTGAATCCCTCTCCACCAGGAGAAGGCACCATTACCTTACCTTGGGGAGAAGCCCTGCCTGCTTTCTTGCCTCCTCACTTTGGTATCATCCATGGAGAGGGGGAGCCTGGCATGATCTGCTCAGAGAAGAGTCACCAGGCTCCGTTCTCATCTGAGTCCTGTACTGACCAGTGAAGAATGCCTCATTAACATTGACACTAGCCCAGGTCATGCAGTGACTCAAGGTTACTAGAATGTTTCTACCGGTACAGCACGTCAAGAGATTAGTCTAAATGCATATTCAGAAATGCTGTCAGATGACAACTGGGGATATGGTGGCAGAATAAGTTGTGTATATTTTTAATGGATGCAACAATCGTACTCAGTTAAATCATTTGGGAAACTGGTATGTGAGTATCTGCTTAGGAAGAAGATGGCAACAGAAATTAGAATGAGATGTTACCTGCGCCTACGATTCTTTTCTTGCAAATACATAAGGAAACCTAGTATTGTAGCTTTATTTTTACTGAGCTGCCTAGGGAAAGGGTCATTCCCAACGTTAAAAGAAGGCGGGAGTTGTTTATTGTTTATTTTTGATGGGAGAGAAGTTTTTTTCGGTTTCTTTTTTACCTGAGAAGCAATCTTCCATCTTTATCCTTTCTTTGTTGTTGATCTTTCCCTGAGCCTTTTTTTTTTTTGACCCTGACTGTATTTAGTTTTCCATTATGGAATGGGGTTGGGAGAGCCAGCAGTCAGTCTGGAGATGTGCTCATCTTTACATGCTATATTTTTAGTAAATGTTGAGTACACTTACCACACTGTCCTCTTGAAAGTACTTCTTGTATGGATCTTTGTGCGACCAAATAGTGACAATACAGCCCAATGAGCTTTATTCGAGTTCCAAGTTCTTTGGGAGTCCATTGTCAGAACGTATTGTGATGGACTTCCAAAGAGGAAACCTTGGCTGGAGGAATTGTAGATACTTACCACACATGCCAGATACAATAATGCTTTGGGGGCAATAGATGGTCCTTCCATTCTCTTTGTCAGATGCATCGTACTGTGGAGCAATTAGTTTATTGATTATTGGTGTGTGGTATCATAGCGATGATTCTGAGAACAGGGCTACCCTATGGGGCAGCGTAGACCACCCCATAGGACAGAATAGGGCTTCCTAGGCTGTGGTTTTCACAGGAGCAGACCCCTCTTATGCAACTAGGACTCCTTTAAATTGATTACTTCATCTTTTCCTTTATGGAAAAGCATTTCTGATTATTTATATTCAGCATGCCAATTGTGTTGATCCTGAAATCATGAAGAAGTCTTATTCTTTTTGTCACATGAATAGAGAAAATTACCACAAAACCAATAATAATCAATTTAAGTGTCCAAATAATTTAATCGTTTATTTTTTTTTGGGGGGGGGGGCATCACTGCCCTCTGGTGAGAGTGGGAGGCCCAGCCTTGCTCCTGGAGAACTGCTGCTGGATTTGAACCACCAAGCATGTGGGCTGCAGTCCTGTACTCAACCACTACGCTACTGGAGCTCAGCCCTTTAATCGTTTATTTTATTTCCAAATCCTAGTTCACTCTTTTTAAATTGGTCGTTTGGAGCTGGCAATGTCAAATGTCATCCCGGAACCATGTGGTAAATCGAAAGAATCATCCATTAAGTAAAAACGTAATTTCTTTGCTTGTCCAATCCGTTTCCATATTGACAACAACTTTCCAGCTTTGACTGTCACTGAGAAGTTGCTTTTCAAATATGTTTAGATTTTAAATATATTTATTACAGAGTCTACTGGTAGCAGCCCTTGTGAAACATGACATTTGTAATGTTGATGACTGATGTCAAAGTACTGTATTAAAGTCCAATTTTTTCATTGGTTTTTATAAGGCTCCTGTCATTCACACATTTATTTGTCACTCAAAATTGACTCTTAAAAGAGCGACTAGTTCTGTGTTTACATAATTGCATTCTCAAGTATGCTTTATCGATTTCATTTGGCACTCTCCAACCCCTCTGTTCAGTAGTTATTAAGGGTGGTTATTGCCATTTACCATATGAGGAAACAAAGGGACAGGAATGCTTCTTCACTTATGTTGGGACACGACACTGTGGTTTGACATGTGATGTGCATTCCTCCCTTTTCAAAACAGATGAAAAGTCCCTAGCTGCAACACCCAAGGCGTCTCTCGCTATCAGAAATGCAATCCTCCCAGGTTTAGGGATGAGTAGAGATCTCTATTTAGGGGTCTTTGCGACCCTTCACGAAAGGAAGCACAGAGACAAATTTGTAATCTTGACTTTTGTATTAATTGTAGCCTGCTGCTAATTTCAAGACTACACTTATGAAGAACAATTATAGCTACTTAGTGTACATGATTTTACGATTTCTCCTTTTAGAAAAGTTCTGGCATCTCGTTAGATTCACTAATCCAAGGCCCTCTTCCTGCTTTCATTTTGTGCTTTAAGACTGCTTGGTTCCTGGACACACTCTTGGCTCCCCAGTTTACAGAATTAAATGGTCATTTAGTGTTGTGTTGCATGTCTTACTACCATGTAAAAATCTCCTGTAAATACCCTGTACAATATTGTTATTTTTATGTTATTACAGCACCTAACTTTAGGTAATGCTTACTGTATTCCAACCACTGTTTTATGCACTTTTCTTAAGCCATTTAATCCCCCTGACAACCTATAAGGCAAATGCCAACAATGTGTACATTTCACCAATGAGGAAACTGAGGCACTGTAATGGCAAGTCATACACTCGAAGTCACACATCTAGTATGTGACAGAGTAGAACGGGAATCTGGGAACCGCAACTCAGCTCTAGAGGAAACAATGTTGATTGGAAAA
Organism: Nesogale talazaci; assembly: GCA_004026705.1. Classification (NCBI taxonomy): domain Eukaryota; kingdom Metazoa; phylum Chordata; class Mammalia; order Afrosoricida; family Tenrecidae; genus Nesogale; species Nesogale talazaci. Next base: position 2,628 of record PVJH01009245.1, on the reverse strand, counting down.
ATCTTGGGATTGGTTCCCACAGGAACACACTTTGAAAAAGTTCCTCCTGTAGTTTCAATTCGATACAGCTATTCTTTGTTCCTATCTTCTGTGCTTTCTGAGCTGTTTTCTCACCTTGAACCTACTCGTATTGCCACCCATCACAAATGGAAGCATCTCATCAGTTTCTGATGGAGTCCCAACCCACTTCAGCTGTTGCATATATATATTAAGGATGAGTGATGTCTGTCTTAGGTGAAATTCTGATTTTATGATACATAGACTATAAATAGGATTAAGGTAGTGAAATACAATCCCAATGTGTTGATGTTACTTTCAATGTAGGACAGATTGATATTGATCATGAAAAGGAGCAATAGGTGAAAATTAAAGAATAGCAGAAAGGGAAATTGGTTCATGTGTCCCTGCCATAATAACAAATAATCGTGTCCTGTGGCAGCACTCTATGTTTTAGCCCAGCACGCCACGGTTGACTCTGATTTACAAATAAAGGAAAGTGCGGACAAGGAGGTCAGGGCGGATCACAGAGGCACAGTCCACACGGGGCAAAACTAGGTCTTCAGTAGGTTTGCTTGCCTCCTAGGATCTGCTTTCTTACTGCCCTGCTGTCTTTCAGCCGCTCAAGATAAGATGGTCCACTGGAGCCCAAAACAAGTGACTCTCATGAGTTTGTCAAGTTATAGTCAGATGAAGGACTGAGATCCGTTAAGCGTTGCTGGGGTGGGGGGTGAGGGTGGGGGGAGAGCCCTGGAAAAATTAGAAAGGAGAGGTGTTGCAAAAAGGTTAACCAATTGCGGCTGAGCCCCGGTGGTGTAAGTGGTTGAGTGCCTGGACTGCGGCCCCCGGCCTGTGGGCTTGGTGGTTCAAATCCAGCAGCGGCTCTCAGGAGCAGTGCTGGGTAGCTCCCACACCATCAGAGGGCAGTGATGCCAAAGGAAAAAAAAAAAAGGTTAACCAATTGCAATCAAACCCAAGCCAATTCTGATTCGTAGCATCTTCCTACAGGGTGTCAGAAGCTATGAACCTTTATGGGACTAGATAGCCTCCTTTTTCTTCCATAACACTCTGGTGAGTTTGAGCTGCTGAACTGGTGGTTAACAGTGCAATACCTTCAAAAAGGCTAACATTTGGTGGGTGGGGTGGGGGCAGTTGGACATAATAGGAAATAAAAATTTCAACGTGTTAAATAGTGGGAATAGAATGTCATGTCAAAATATGTAAGAAAATGAATACATTTATAACCATCAGAATCCTGTGGCAGTGCAAACAGTTAATATGCCCACTCCCTCTCTGAAAGACTGAATCTTCAAGTCCATTCATCAGGCCCTTGGAAGAAAGGCCTAGTGTTTTATCTCCTCGAAACTCATCTGTTAAAATCTCTATTGATTTCATTTCTACTTTTACAACATAGGGTCTCCATGAATCAGCGTCAACTTGAAGGGAACTGTTTTAAATCAGTTGTCTCCTGCTTTTAAGTATGCTGGAGCCTTGGCGGTATTGTGGGTTACAGGTCGAGTTGGTAACCACAAGGTAAGCAGTTCAAAACCAGTCATCGCTCCATGAGAGAAACATGAGGCTGCCTCCTACCATACATATTACAACTTCGGAAACCCACTGAGGCAGTTTTACTGTGTCTTGTAGAGTCTCCATGACTCCGTTTGTTGTTTAAAGTATATTTTTGCTTTTCCCTCATTACTACTCCACAGTGTTGTGATAATTTCCAACTTCGCAGAAAGGACTTTGTGCCACCAAATATCAGTGTCACACTAGGGTTTATTTCATACATGCCTAATTTTTGTTTGTCTTGTGTACTTTTTAAAAGATCTCCTCTGCTTTCTGTTACCATGGCAATATTGATGCCGTTGACCTGAGTAGACTGTGATACTGTTCATCCTCTTGCCATCAGCTAGATTTATAAACTATCTGTTTACTAGAGCAACTTAGAAGGTGTTAATACTGCTCATGTGCTTTAAGATAGTTTCATTACCCAGGATAGAGGCCTCCAACTTTGGTACTTAGTAAAGAGGAATAATTCCCCTTAAGCACAAAATGTGTGTAATGTGCACTGCATCATAGAGAAGGACTTACGTGAAGATTTGCAGCTGCATGCTTGTCAGCTTTCTCCGAGTCACCTGTGAGAAGGGAAGAGGCGACAGGCAGAAATGGTCGTTCATATCTTGCCAAGCGCTTCATCACCACCTCAACATTGAAAAACAAAAAAAGGTGTGTGTGTGGGGGGTGGGGGGGGTATCCTATTTTCAGGAAGATGAAACAGATCAACTTTGAAGACCGTCTAGCTGGACATTTTAATATGGAAGAGGATATTCTTCCTCTGAAAATAAACATCCTAAAATTATATTATTATTAATGAGAGGGAGTGCAGATTGGGGACCCAAAGCCCATCAATAGGTGAGGAGACACCCTTTTGTTTTTGCAGAGGGGTTACAAGGAGGAGATGAGCCAGTTAAGATACAGGGTAGGAGCTATGAAATATGCAACCTTCCTCTAGTTCCCATGCTGCCTCCCACCCACTATCATGACCCCAATTCTACCACATAAATCCAGCTAGACCAGGAGATGTACAGTGAAGTTGGAAACATGGGAAACTTAGGATAGATGATCCATCAA